>BOPN01001744.1:255000-266451 GCA_017312705.2 Penaeus japonicus | reverse complement strand
ATATATATATATATATATATATATATATATATATATATATATATTTATTTATATGAAAGAGACGGTATACATATATACAGTATATATGTATAAACAAATAAACGCAATGTCTAAAGAGATAGATACATGAACAGACAGACTGACTGACAGACAGACAAATGTACAAATACCATGAGTCGCCTGAGGTCATTTCACATCAGTCATCATGCACGCGAGTCATTTCACATCAGTCATCATGCACGCGAGTCATTTCCCATCAGTCATCATGCACGCGAGTCATTTCCCATCAGTCATCATGCACGCGAGTCATTTCCCATCAGTCATCATGCACGCGAGTCATTTCACATCAGTCGTCATGCACGCGAGTCATTTCACATCAGTCATCATGCACGCGAGTGGACAATCACAGCGGCAGCTAGCGATCAGTCAGCAGCATCGCCCACTTGCATGATTTCCTCTTCAGCGATCAGTCAGCAGCATCGCCCACTTGCATGATTTCCTCTTCAGCGATCAGTCAGCAGCATTGCCCACTTGCATGATTTCCTCTTCAGCGATGAATCAGTCAGCAGCATCGCCCACTTGCATGATTTCCTCTTCAGCGATCAGTCAGCAGCATCGCCCACTTGCATGATTTCCTCTTCAGCGATCAGATGATGATGAAAGAAGCGGACATTTTTTTTCCGGAAACCGATCCTTTATTGGAATTTAATTTCCGTGAATGAAGGAGCCTTTTGGTCTGATGTCGAAGGGGCGGATCTTGTCGTCTGTCGCTCGGCATTTCGCTGGAGGCGGAGAGTCTACAGGAGATTCGTTACTATTTATGAATATATCTAATGTAAACAGAGGGAAGAGACAGAAAGTCTATAGGAGGTTTGTTATTATTTATAAATATATCTATCATCATCACTGGACTGGTCTACTTAACCTTGCTTCTCAAGCCTCCATCATCCTCAAGCGAGGGCCAAGCGCACTTCACGCAAACAATTCTAGTAAGCTTTTAATAAGCTCACTCATCGTCCAACATTCGCTTTTCAGAGGAATTTCAACCTTCTTGCACACACGCCTTGCAGTGCAACGTTTAGTCGCGGACGAGATTTCAGCGAGAAGGAGTTTCCAGTCTCAGTCTGGCTTCCAGGGCAGTGCTCGCCTTCGTCCAGGGCAGTGCTCGCCTTCGTCCAGGGCAGTGCTCGCCTTCGTCCAGGGCAGTGCTCGCCTTCGTCCAGGGCAGTGCTCGCCTTCGTCCAGGGCAGTGCTCGCCTTCGTCCAGGGCAGTGCTCGCCTTCGTCCAGGGCAGTGCTCGCCTTCGTCCAGGGCAGTGCTCGCCTTCGTCCAGGGCAGTGCTCGCCTTCGTCCAGGGCAGTGCTCGCCTTCGTCCAGGGCAGTGCTCGCCTTCGTCCAGGGCAGTGCTCGCCTTCGTCCAGGGCAGTGCTCGCCTTCGTCCAGGGCAGTGCTCGCCTTCGTCCAGGGCAGTGCTCGCCTTCGTCCAGGGCAGTGCTCGCCTTCGTCCAGGGCAGTGCTCGCCTTCGTCCAGGGCAGTGCTCGCCTTCGTCCAGGGCAGTGCTCGCCTTCGTCCAGGGCAGTGCTCGCCTTCGTCCAGGGCAGTGCTCGCCTTCGTCCAGGGCAGTGCTCGCCTTCGTCCAGGGCAGTGCTCGCCTTCGTCCAGGGCAGTGCTCGCCTTCGTCCAGGGCAGTGCTCGCCTTCGTCCAGGGCAGTGCTCGCCTTCGTCCAGGGCAGTGCTCGCCTTCGTCCAGGGCAGTGCTCGCCTTCGTCCAGGGCAGTGCTCGCCTTCGTCCAGGGCAGTGCTCGCCTTCGTCCAGGGCAGTGCTCGCCTTCGTCCAGGGCAGTGCTCGCCTTCGTCCAGGGCAGTGCTCGCCTTCGTCCAGGGCAGTGCTCGCCTTCGTCCAGGGCAGTGCTCGCCTTCGTCCAGGGCAGTGCTCGCCTTCGTCCAGGGCAGTGCTCGCCTTCGTCCAGGGCAGTGCTCGCCTTCGTCCAGGGCAGTGCTCGCCTTCGTCCAGGGCAGTGCTCGCCTTCGTCCAGGGCAGTGCTCGCCTTCGTCCAGGGCAGTGCTCGCCTTCGTCCAGGGCAGTGCTCGCCTTCGTCCAGGGCAGTGCTCGCCTTCGTCCAGGGCAGTGCTCGCCTTCGTCCAGGGCAGTGCTCGCCTTCGTCCAGGGCAGTGCTCGCCTTCGTCCAGGGCAGTGCTCGCCTTCGTCCAGGGCAGTGCTCGCCTTCGTCCAGGGCAGTGCTCGCCTTCGTCCAGGGCAGTGCTCGCCTTCGTCCAGGGCAGTGCTCGCCTTCGTCCAGGGCAGTGCTCGCCTTCGTCCAGGGCAGTGCTCGCCTTCGTCCAGGGCAGTGCTCGCCTTCGTCCAGGGCAGTGCTCGCCTTCGTCCAGGGCAGTGCTCGCCTTCGTCCAGGGCAGTGCTCGCCTTCGTCCAGGGCAGTGCTCGCCTTCGTCCAGGGCAGTGCTCGCCTTCGTCCAGGGCAGTGCTCGCCTTCGTCCAGGGCAGTGCTCGCCTTCGTCCAGGGCAGTGCTCGCCTTCGTCCAGGGCAGTGCTCGCCTTCGTCCAGGGCAGTGCTCGCCTTCGTCCAGGGCAGTGCTCGCCTTCGTCCAGGGCAGTGCTCGCCTTCGTCCAGGGCAGTGCTCGCCTTCGTCCAGGGCAGTGCTCGCCTTCGTCCAGGGCAGTGCTCGCCTTCGTCCAGGGCAGTGCTCGCCTTCGTCCAGGGCAGTGCTCGCCTTCGTCCAGGGCAGTGCTCGCCTTCGTCCAGGGCAGTGCTCGCCTTCGTCCAGGGCAGTGCTCGCCTTCGTCCAGGGCAGTGCTCGCCTTCGTCCAGGGCAGTGCTCGCCTTCGTCCAGGGCAGTGCTCGCCTTCGTCCAGGGCAGTGCTCGCCTTCGTCCAGGGCAGTGCTCGCCTTCGTCCAGGGCAGTGCTCGCCTTCGTCCAGGGCAGTGCTCGCCTTCGTCCAGGGCAGTGCTCGCCTTCGTCCAGGGCAGTGCTCGCCTTCGTCCAGGGCAGTGCTCGCCTTCGTCCAGGGCAGTGCTCGCCTTCGTCCAGGGCAGTGCTCGCCTTCGTCCAGGGCAGTGCTCGCCTTCGTCCAGGGCAGTGCTCGCCTTCGTCCAGGGCAGTGCTCGCCTTCGTCCAGGGCAGTGCTCGCCTTCGTCCAGGGCAGTGCTCGCCTTCGTCCAGGGCAGTGCTCGCCTTCGTCCAGGGCAGTGCTCGCCTTCGTCCAGGGCAGTGCTCGCCTTCGTCCAGGGCAGTGCTCGCCTTCGTCCAGGGCAGTGCTCGCCTTCGTCCAGGGCAGTGCTCGCCTTCGTCCAGGGCAGTGCTCGCCTTCGTCCAGGGCAGTGCTCGCCTTCGTCCAGGGCAGTGCTCGCCTTCGTCCAGGGCAGTGCTCGCCTTCGTCCAGGGCAGTGCTCGCCTTCGTCCAGGGCAGTGCTCGCCTTCGTCCAGGGCAGTGCTCGCCTTCGTCCAGGGCAGTGCTCGCCTTCGTCCAGGGCAGTGCTCGCCTTCGTCCAGGGCAGTGCTCGCCTTCGTCCAGGGCAGTGCTCGCCTTCGTCCAGGGCAGTGCTCGCCTTCGTCCAGGGCAGTGCTCGCCTTCGTCCAGGGCAGTGCTCGCCTTCGTCCAGGGCAGTGCTCGCCTTCGTCCAGGGCAGTGCTCGCCTTCGTCCAGGGCAGTGCTCGCCTTCGTCCAGGGCAGTGCTCGCCTTCGTCCAGGGCAGTGCTCGCCTTCGTCCAGGGCAGTGCTCGCCTTCGTCCAGGGCAGTGCTCGCCTTCGTCCAGGGCAGTGCTCGCCTTCGTCCAGGGCAGTGCTCGCCTTCGTCCAGGGCAGTGCTCGCCTTCGTCCAGGGCAGTGCTCGCCTTCGTCCAGGGCAGTGCTCGCCTTCGTCCAGGGCAGTGCTCGCCTTCGTCCAGGGCAGTGCTCGCCTTCGTCCAGGGCAGTGCTCGCCTTCGTCCAGGGCAGTGCTCGCCTTCGTCCAGGGCAGTGCTCGCCTTCGTCCAGGGCAGTGCTCGCCTTCGTCCAGGGCAGTGCTCGCCTTCGTCCAGGGCAGTGCTCGCCTTCGTCCAGGGCAGTGCTCGCCTTCGTCCAGGGCAGTGCTCGCCTTCGTCCAGGGCAGTGCTCGCCTTCGTCCAGGGCAGTGCTCGCCTTCGTCCAGGGCAGTGCTCGCCTTCGTCCAGGGCAGTGCTCGCCTTCGTCCAGGGCAGTGCTCGCCTTCGTCCAGGGCAGTGCTCGCCTTCGTCCAGGGCAGTGCTCGCCTTCGTCCAGGGCAGTGCTCGCCTTCGTCCAGGGCAGTGCTCGCCTTCGTCCAGGGCAGTGCTCGCCTTCGTCCAGGGCAGTGCTCGCCTTCGTCCAGGGCAGTGCTCGCCTTCGTCCAGGGCAGTGCTCGCCTTCGTCCAGGGCAGTGCTCGCCTTCGTCCAGGGCAGTGCTCGCCTTCGTCCAGGGCAGTGCTCGCCTTCGTCCAGGGCAGTGCTCGCCTTCGTCCAGGGCAGTGCTCGCCTTCGTCCAGGGCAGTGCTCGCCTTCGTCCAGGGCAGTGCTCGCCTTCGTCCAGGGCAGTGCTCGCCTTCGTCCAGGGCAGTGCTCGCCTTCGTCCAGGGCAGTGCTCGCCTTCGTCCAGGGCAGTGCTCGCCTTCGTCCAGGGCAGTGCTCGCCTTCGTCCAGGGCAGTGCTCGCCTTCGTCCAGGGCAGTGCTCGCCTTCGTCCAGGGCAGTGCTCGCCTTCGTCCAGGGCAGTGCTCGCCTTCGTCCAGGGCAGTGCTCGCCTTCGTCCAGGGCAGTGCTCGCCTTCGTCCAGGGCAGTGCTCGCCTTCGTCCAGGGCAGTGCTCGCCTTCGTCCAGGGCAGTGCTCGCCTTCGTCCAGGGCAGTGCTCGCCTTCGTCCAGGGCAGTGCTCGCCTTCGTCCAGGGCAGTGCTCGCCTTCGTCCAGGGCAGTGCTCGCCTTCGTCCAGGGCAGTGCTCGCCTTCGTCCAGGGCAGTGCTCGCCTTCGTCCAGGGCAGTGCTCGCCTTCGTCCAGGGCAGTGCTCGCCTTCGTCCAGGGCAGTGCTCGCCTTCGTCCAGGGCAGTGCTCGCCTTCGTCCAGGGCAGTGCTCGCCTTCGTCCAGGGCAGTGCTCGCCTTCGTCCAGGGCAGTGCTCGCCTTCGTCCAGGGCAGTGCTCGCCTTCGTCCAGGGCAGTGCTCGCCTTCGTCCAGGGCAGTGCTCGCCTTCGTCCAGGGCAGTGCTCGCCTTCGTCCAGGGCAGTGCTCGCCTTCGTCCAGGGCAGTGCTCGCCTTCGTCCAGGGCAGTGCTCGCCTTCGTCCAGGGCAGTGCTCGCCTTCGTCCAGGGCAGTGCTCGCCTTCGTCCAGGGCAGTGCTCGCCTTCGTCCAGGGCAGTGCTCGCCTTCGTCCAGGGCAGTGCTCGCCTTCGTCCAGGGCAGTGCTCGCCTTCGTCCAGGGCAGTGCTCGCCTTCGTCCAGGGCAGTGCTCGCCTTCGTCCAGGGCAGTGCTCGCCTTCGTCCAGGGCAGTGCTCGCCTTCGTCCAGGGCAGTGCTCGCCTTCCCTCCTCCTCCCCCTCCCCCTCCTTCCCCCAACTCCCTCCCCTCGCCTCCTCCACCTCCTCCTCCCGCTCCTTCCCCCAACTCCCTCCCCTCGCCTCCTCCTCCCCCTCCTTCCCCCAACTCCCTCCCCTCGCCTCCTCCTCCTCCTCCTTCCCCCAACTCCCTCCCCTCGCCTCCTCCCCCTCCTTCCCCCAACTCCCTCCCCTCGCCTCCTCCTCCCCCTCCTTCCCCCAACTCCCTCCCCTCGCCTCCTCCTCCTCCCCCTCCTTCCCCCCACTCCCTCCCCTCGCCTCCTCCTCCTCCCCCTCCTTCCCCCCACTCCCTCCCCTCGCCTCCTCCTCCTCCTCCTCCTTCCCCCAACTCCCTCCCCTCGCCTCCTCCTCCTCCTCCTCCCCCTCCTTCCCCCAACTCCCTCCCCTCGCCTCCTCCACCTCCTCCCCCCACCCTCCTCCTCCTCCTCCTCCTCCTCCTCCTCCTCCTCCTCCTCCTCCTCCTCCTTCCCCCCACTCCCTCCCCTCGCCTCCTCCTCCTCCCTCCTCCTCGGGGGGGGGGGAAGGCTCAGATAATATTATTCAATAAACAATGACAGTGTTGACTAATAATAGAATGTGACTGTTTCTGAGCACCCCACAAGCATCTAGTACTATCCTAATTCACACGATGTTTGTTTATTGTTTATGCATTTCATTCTCCCTCTCGTGTCGGGTACTCATGCGTGCGCATCTATCCCTTGTTTGTGTAGGCGAATCCTAGCTCTTTAGATGTGCTCACGAACTGGAAAGGTAACACGAGAGAAACTTGCATTCCCGATAGTGGAAGGAAGGGAAAACGAATTCACAATGTGCTTATATGCTTGTTGAATTCATTGTGCATCTACAAGCGGTATATACCAAGGTCATTGACCTAAAAAAATCTATACTCCAAGTGTTAAATATATAGATGTAATTATTTGCCGACTCATTGGAAGCACCAGCTCCGGAGGCCAATAAGATCATGACGTCTGCTTCTGCCTCGCCTCCGAATAAGTGTCTTTGTTTCCTTCATTTTCGGGCAACTCTTTTATCTCTCATCTTTCCCATGCACGAGCTTTCTGTGATGAGGAAACGTCGAAGGGAGGGAAGAAAATGAGTGCTATATTGCGAGCCAAAAGAGGAACAGAGCTTTCAAGAACTTTTCATTTCGGGTATTTTTATCATGTAAGCTTTGAGAAAGGATTTCCTTGGTGTCTTAACCAACTTTTTGTCTCCTAAAACTACGTATAATTGTTGATTAACCAAAACTGACTACTTAATGATATGTTTATAGGTTAAAATAACAAATGGGTTGTTCTGCAATATAATCATTAGTCATGTAGAGAAGAGACAGAGTAAGTAGTAATCATTAATTAAGGAAGTAGGAGGAGGAAGGAGAGCGGAAAAGAGAGGGAAGGAATTTGCTGCTGGAAGATGAAACATGCGTATTTTTCGTGCTAATTAGAATCATGATATCTATTTCATACATATCAAATTGTGATTTCAAAATTATGTCAATACGTTTTTCACTTAATGTGAAAGTGTACCTGTTATATATATATATATATATAATTACTGATGACTAGTAGGGCAACTGGTTTCAGAGTTTAAAGATATGCTTTGGATAAGTGATATGTTTAAATAAGAGACAGACAGACAGACAAAATTGAAGTGAGCGGTCAGACATAAAACCTGACAATGAAAATTGCGGTCAAGTATTCAAAAGTCAAAATTAGATTAGTAAAAAGCGAGGCGAGAGAAACGCCGAGATTCATTCTTTTTCTGTCACTATTGATGCTTTGCTTAATCAAAATCAACATCACTTTATTGTCTCTTTTTCTTACTATTTACCAATCTATCTATCTATATCTCTCCCTTCTCCCTCTCTCTGTCCGTCTATCTATCTCTCCATCGTCCCCAAACCGTCTCTCTCCCATTCAATGTCCCCTTTTCCTTTTTTCAAGTTCTCTTACTTCTATTTCTTTCCTTCTCTCTCTTTCTCCCATTAAAAACACCTCATTTCATTCCACTCGACACTTCAACTTGCACTTCTTCTCCTACGTATCATTCCCTTCGCCTTCCTCCTCCTCCTCCTCCCCCTCCTTCCCCCAACTCCCTCCCCTCGCCTCCTCTCCCTCTCACTCCCGCCCTCACGCGCAGCACCGCAAAGAACCGTCGTGATTCCCGTGAATCCGCCGCTTCACTCCCCGCAGACTGACCTTCATTTCTAAGCTTGGAAGCTTTCGTGTCCTTGAAGGCGAGGGCGTGTGTTGGAGGAAGTCATGAGGGGAAGGCGCGGGAGGGAGGGTGTGTCTGAAGGAAGTCATGAGGGGAAGGCGCGGGAGGGAGGCTGTGTCTGAAGGAAGTCATGAGGGGAAGGCGCGGGAGGGAGGGTGTGTCTGAAGGAAGTCATGAGGGGAAGGCGCGGGAGGGAGGGTGTGTCTGAAGGAAGTCATGAGGGGAAGGCGCGGGAGGGAGGATGTGTCTGAAGGAAGTCATGAGGGGAAGGCGCGGGAGGGAGGGTGTGTCTGAAGGAAGTCATGAGGGGAAGGCGCGGGAGGGAGGATGTGTCTGAAGGAAGTCATGAGGCAAGGAGGGCCCGAGAGACGTGATTGATTCAGACCAAACACGCGATCCACACACGACTTTTGTCTCTGGCGCTCGCTGCTCTTCGAATGCAGAGGAAATTGTGCATAAATACCTGGCCATTGTTTCTGGCCGGGGGGCAGGGGGAGGATAGGGGAGGATGGGGGATGGGGGGATGGGAGGCGTGGGGGGGCGATCTCTGCATCTGACTGACTGGTGGTGACAGCAGTGGGGGTCGCGGGGTGGGAGGGGGTACGGGGGGTACTGTAGGGAAGTTGCAAGAGACGTGCGTGAAGGCATGAATATTTTTGTGTAGGAGTGGAGGCTTTTTGTAGAGGAAGGTGATGTTTTCTGAATTATATATTTGCATACAGATTGCTGAGAGAATGAATTAACGAGGGGGCAGGCCAGTGCAATCGTATGCAGGATTTTGTTGATGTTATGATAATTATTTTCATTACTATTTTTGTTGTTATTGCCCCATCCTTCCCTGTAGCCCAGCCCATCGTCGTCAAGCTTCTCGGCCGAGGGTGACCCGAGCGCACCTCCTTTTCGGGGACACCTCCTCGGGCGGCCGGACAGCGCGCGTGCATATTCATGAAGGCCTCGCAAGATGCTCCCAAAGCCATAGCGAGGCGTACGTACGTGCGTGCGTGCGTGCGTGCGTGCGTACGGGATCGGAGCAGCGTGTAGTTCAAGCGCGGGTCGAGGGGGCAGGCATGCTATCGGCGGGATCTTATCTCCTCGGCTTTGTTTTCATCTATGCCGAGTTAGGGAAGATCTGTTTTGTGATATTTTTTTGATATTGCAGAGATATCTTTTTCGGATGATATAGCCCCGGAATGGCTCATGGGGGTGGGGGGCTCCCACGCTCTTGGATGGCCAAGGGGTGAGGAGAGGGGGGGGGGGGCTCCCACGCTCTTCGTTGGCCACGGGGGAGGAGAGGGGGGGGGGGGCTGTGCGTCGACGGAAAGGGCGGAGAAGAAATAAAAGAAAAGAAAGGAGAATATCATACGAAATCCTCCTCCAAGAAATAATGGGCGTAGCTGCGGCGTCTTCTTCGGGAATATGCATGCTCAAGCTGCAGAGACAACATGCCTTGATGGATGACTGAGTGCTTCGTGCAACTTTGCAATCCGGGAATCCTTGGCGGAGTTTTCAAAAAGTCTCGTGCGCGACGTGCCAGCGGAGGAGGCGGCTGTGAGCGCAGCCTTGTGGCGCGATGGAGGGGCGCCACTGCTGCAAGTGGTAATTAGTTTGATGCGTGCGCCGGCTGATGACCATCATTACGAGGGAGTGTCGATCTGGCCGGCCAGGACGAGCCGCTCGCCTCCACGTCACACCACCAGATAACAACACACGCCACAGTGCGAGAAACTCTGGATAACACACGCCACACAGCTGGAAACACTCGCCGATACACCTTCCCTCGGCTGAGAACACTAGATGGCATAGGGCGATTTATCGCACGTCAGAGAGGTAATTTTGTCCGACGCTGATGCAGGATAATATTATAAAACTCGTCGAAACTAACCTGTTTAGCACCCGCAGAAAAAAGAAACGTGTTTCACATTCACAAATATAATGTTCACGCAATGCCGGCACGAAATCAAAGGGGAAAAATATATTCACTGTGTTTTTCTCTCCCTCGAAATATATATTCGTGCATTGTGACGTGTACTCCGGCTGACATATCTGTTCCCCCAAGCCACCGGAAACATAGGTCAATAAAAATGAGGATCACCTGTTACGTGTCGTCATTAGCGGCAACTCCTGCAGACCTCAAGCCTCCCCCGGGGCCGCTTCAGCCGTCTCCCCAATTCCGTCAGCAGAGCTCGCCGCGGCGCCCTCCGAAGCCTGGCCGTCTCGCCCTTGACGTCGACGGCGCGTCCGAGCCAGAAGGAAACCATGACCACAAGGTCTTGCATTCTGGCCATTGGGGCTTCTTTCTTCCTTTCAGATATTACGCTCCCATGTGTCCCTTTGCGGCCCTGTTATTAAGCAGCAGTTAAATCGTGGATTTAAAAACGGTAGACGACTCACCTTTTGTCATCAGATCATTAATATATAAATAAAATCGACTGACCAAGTTCTGACATCCAGTGTCTGCGGTTCTGCATTCATCCTAACACATCCTAAGGTCACGAGGAGGAGGCAGGACATGAGTCTTTGCATGTTCTTGCGCGGTCAGTTGCGAGCGCTCGATGGAAATGGTACTCGCACGAACAATTTCCATATTCACGCATTTCTGTGCCCATAGTGCATTAGATACGCCTGAATCATAACTCTTCCATTTTATTCCCTTTACTCAGATATCTTTAGTGATGTATTTTGCATAATATCCACTTCGGATCTCCATAAACTCCACATTGGCCACTAGAGATCACCCTGGAGTTGCTCGCAATATCATTTTATTACTATCAAGGAGCAAAATCTATACACCAGCGAGAAGCCAGAAAAAAGGAGTGAGCGTGGAGAAGCCTGAGGATAACGTCTGCTCCCTCCCCCCTCCACAGTAATCATGGCCACAACTCACAGATAAATCATAGCTAAAGATACACCTAACGGATAGAAGGGCGCACATCCACCGCTAAACATATCTCCACCCACCACGCCTAGAGAGATGACACAGTATAACCTGAATAATAGTCGCAGAAACGACGGATTTACGGACACTGCGCGAGATGGCCTTTTAAGAGACACTTCGTGGACACTCAATCGCTTTCCCAAAACAAAGATCGGGTCCGAGGTTGAAAAAAGGCGATCTCTTGCGCATGTTGGTGTTCCCTCGCGAAACGTGCGGTGTTGCTCAACCACACTCGTAGAAATTATAGTAATAGCTCAATCATACTTACAATGATTATACGAACGGCTACACCTTAATCACTCAAACGCTGGACATGCAACTTGGTGCGTTCTCGACACAATAACCGGATATACACGTTGTTGAATGTTTCCTTCTCAAGCCGAACATCATGTCATTTTGCTCAATTCAAATACCTGGGCGAATCGTGCCGAGTGTCTTTCACAACTTCTTTTCAATCAAAATTCTAGATCCTGACCAAGGTGGAGTTTAGGACGTACCCAAGGGAGTACACGCGTGTGTCAATCAATGCTATCACTGCCACGAACCCAAATATTACCCAATGAACTGTTGTGATCCACGCATCAGTGACAATTCATGGTCGAAATAACAGTTATGACGAACTCACTCGGATGTGTAAAAAGTTGTGGTTCGCACGCACACTTGGGCCAGAGTCAAATTACCTGCGCGGTTTACGTGTGTTTCTGGCCCTCCATCTACCGGGACGACACTCAAATCAGAG
>BOPN01001744.1:232500-250000 GCA_017312705.2 Penaeus japonicus | reverse complement strand
CACACACACACACACACACTACACTACAGTACACTACACTACGCTATCGAATGTATCATTATAGTGATATATATTCGTGTGTTTTCCCCTCCGCTGGGAGTTCGTTCAACCTGAGGTATTCTAAAGGTCATTTCGCGAAATTTATGGCGGGGAATTAAGAGCTCTTAAAGAAACATTGCGACAAGTCTCTATCAACGGATTAGAGATAATTGTAAGACAAGAAGCGTAGGCTCAGCGGATGTGGTGATCCTTTGTTTTTGTTTTTTTGTTTTATAGGTGAAGTGTTTTCTTCGTGTGATTAGAGAGTGCAGGGCATTGATAAAAGAGGTATGCAAACAGCGGCCGATAGAGAGGGGGAGAGTTCGACAAGAGCCTCGCGCGACGGAATACCAGAATTACTGTCACACTTTGGCTCACGCCCCAGCTGGATCACGCGAGCGGATCCGGAAGAGAATTGCCAGGATCGAGATCATCGTTTGTACACTCGTCCCCCCCCTTCTTCTCCCTCCCCCAGTGAGCTCGAGGTCCTCTCTACGGGGCGTTGATGATCGTCCTTCACCCCCTCCCTCCCTCCCCGCCCCCCATCATGCCCGCATTACTAACCTGTAATGACCTTCAGCCATCGTCCAATCGTATTTCACTGTCCCGCTGCTCTGTCATATGATTGGTCAAGGTCATTATCGACATTGTCCGCGTGGGAGATTTATGCACGTCATAAAGTTTGTCCCCGATCATCAAAAGATCGTTTGAATTTGACTTTCTCTGTCGTGGCGAGTCGAGCGTGAAATATGGGCGAGGGAAGATGGCGCGCTCGCATGTCCCATATTGTCGCTATCTGCAGACGCAGGGATGATAATGCCAAGTGCCGTGTAAATACTTCTAAGTGCGGAGACTTGGAATCGGATGCATTTAACGTCTTGTTCTTTTCGTTCATATCTAAAGCTTAATTCATAAAAGGTTGCTGTCAGTATTTATGTTCTTATCTTTTTTTGTATTGGAAGAGCGACCATACCAGTTTTCACTTGCCAATTACCGCCATGTAAACCTCACAATATAAACAAGTAAAAGCAACTATCTAGCAGTAGGAAAAAAGACACGAATAAAAAAGAGATAATAGGCCATGTCTCGCCAGACCTCACCTGAGGATAGATCATTAAGAGAAGCAATCAGTGTATATCTAGACAGGCGCGATGCGAAACAACAGCTCGAAGAGCACCGCGACAGGAAGAACAAATACAAAGCAAGTTCGCACGGCAGAGAGGCGGCGCGGGCGGACCTGCTGTTGGCCTTGATCGCGGCGGTGACCGACTGGGATGAAGGGAACATGACAGGTGATGGATGACTCAGACGCTCACACCATCCAACAAATAATGGCAAGAGAACCTCCAATAATTAAGAGGAAACGTGATAAATGACGTTCGCCCCACACGCGGATACTTCGCCATTACCGTATGACCTCAGCCTCGCACGCGGGTGGGGGGTGAGGGGGCGGGGTTAATGGTCATCAGCTGATCGCGTTACAGGAAGGCTCAGGCAAAAAGACACTGATTAATCCGAAGTTTGTTCGTCTAACGAAGGATCATTTTTTTCTTACTAACAGTGGTCCCCGTCATTTTAGTTAAAGGATTTTTTAAATAAAATTATTGATTTGACTCACCTTGAGATGAGTGGGTGAGCAAGTTTGCGAAGGTTCGAGAACCCACCTCCTATAGCGCCCCCCCCACTCCACCCCCCTTTCTCCTGAAAGCATCGTATACAAAAGAGTTCCAACCTCGTTCAAAACGAGTGAAGATAACCTCATGACTGGACACACCTGCCCTAGGGGTCATTTCCCATTTGCGTTCACCAAGATTGTCGAACTTATAGCTGCGGTCGATGATGGGAGTGTTATTGAGGTCATTGTAATGTCCTCCACTAACAAGAGCAGATAAACAAGCGTTATTTTGTTTGTTATCTCAATAAAGCCCAAGTGGAGTGGGCCATCTGGCTCTCCCGACCAGCGAATGCCCTGGGCTCGAAGGCTCGGTAATTGTTTTGATATTATTTATAGATATAATGTCATTTAAATAGCGTTTACACATTTCATTTTCCTTGGCGTCGATATCGTTGTATGAACAGTACAATACACATAATCATTATTGTTACCACTGCGTCGTTTTCATCAATATTATCAGGAATTAACTCAGAAAGGCTCTTCCCTTGGCGTATCTGCTCGTCTTCAACTTTGGGAGACGTTTTGGATGCTTCGTTGTCCTGATCATCACAAATAATCAAAGTATTTCCGCGAACGTGAATTCCGGTGGTATTGCATTTCGTGTTTCGTAGATTTGTTACAGGATCCGTTTTGTGATCTCGTCGATAGCAGTTGAACGCGACAAAACTAATCTTTGCTGCAGAACCGGCTATGTTTCGGCATTATAGCTTTTATGCCTCATAATTACTCGTGCTCTAGAATGGCCTAGATCATTGGTTCTCTCACTTAACGTGCCGATTGGATAGTCTTTGTCCCGTAGAGTTCCTGTTGCATTGGTGTGGCTTTAGTCCAGGCAGAATCACAAGAATTTAGTCTCTAATGCTCGACGGCGATTTTTGCCGTGATTCACAGCAACTCTGTAGGCGCGAAATGCCGAATTGACAGTTCTTAATCATCTTGTTTCATTATATCTAATTGCTTGTTGCCATTTATCAGACCAGTTTGTGTCAACATAAATCATCAGAAAAGTGACGAGACGAGCGATGGTTTGCGATAAAGGCCGCTAGGGGCGCTGTTGTTGCCGCGCGGTCATTACAATAAATCATTGTTAATTAAAAACATCACGTGGATGCCACTGACATGACAATGCGCGCAAAAGAAATTATTACGATTTTTTAATGACAAAGAAAAAAGAGCTGGGCATCTTATGTTGAAATAAAGCATTGTGAGTGTAGTATCACATGTGTTTTACAAGGTCAGACCGTGCACGATGATAGAGGGAGAAACACAGACTGTGCGCAGCCATTATCTCGCATTTTGCAGGTGTTTATAGTCAGAAATTGCGGTCGTGGCGCGGGTTCCATCACTCGGCCGCACAGGAGGCTGATCGATTCCTTTAACGAAAATTTTACAGTTGTAGCTCTTTTGGCCGCCACTATGTGATAAGTGACAACGCCGCCATTGTGGCAGCTGGCCAATTTCATGGAACTTTTACAGTCTGAAATTGTCTCTTTGTTCCGTTTGTAATCAGATGCCATGTTTGACGCAGCCGTAACAAAATGTGACGTAATTGCCAGGCATTGTTGTAACGGCGCTGGGCTTTTGTGAAGCTCTAATGTCATAGAAAACTCGAACGCTGATTGAAATATTGGGCCATCTTTTTCTTGAAGCCGGGCTCCGGGTATCATTTCGTCAGATCTACGAAATTATTGGTAAATAAGTCACGTGGCAGCCAAGGCCAAGATGGGATCAGACCGCATGGCTGCCTCGTGCGCAAGACCCGCTCGTCGTGGCTTTAGCTTTTAAGAAACTCCAAGTCTCGTTTTTAGTCCATAACGGAGTGATGGATGCGGCCTTTATCCCGGGACGCTGTATCGGCGCTGGTTAAATTTTATAGTTTGGTAATATGTGAATAATGGCCGTGTGTTGACGCGCCTCCGAGCCCTATAATTACTACACATTGAACTGCCAAGATTAAATGGCCGACATATATTTTATTACCAGAACATCAGCGAGGAGTAATTTGTGCTCTGACGTATAGCGAGTCATAAACTCTAATAGTTTAATTACGTGTCATTATGAAGACTGAAGCCAATGGCAGCCTTATATTGGGAAACTTGCCTAAAACGTATACAAACTTCCAGCCGAAAACAGAGTGAGGTCAGGCTGGTGATCCTTCATGGAGAAGGGGGAGGGGGAGACGGAGGGAGGGAGGGGGAGGAGGAGGGTGCAGGAGGGTGTGGTGGATCTCTTGCTTTGTGTTAGTCTGTCACTGATATGGAAGAGAAGGAGGAAGAAGAGAGAGAGAGAAGAAAAGGTGTGGCACTCTTCCACTCGCAACAGACATAATTTACATGCGTTGAAGCGGCCAAGTTCGTCGTACGAAAATTAACATTTCCTTGTTGATCGTCGATAAATCATGAATCTGTTTGATATTGCAAGTTGCCAATTTTCATCAAATGACTGCAATTGAATTATTGATTCATAATAGCGTCTCTGGTCAGTTCATGGCCGGGAAGCGAAAGACCCGGAAATGCAGCGTTGTGGGTGGTGTTACCTGTGTCTGCCAGTGTTGAACACTGTGCGCATGTGTGCAGCTGACAGCCCATTCCGGCTGTCAGCACGGACTAATTTATTGACTTGCACTTTGTGTCACCCGGACACAAGGGCGGGTGTGGCAAGAAATGTCACATTCTACCTCTGGAGCCTTCAGTCCGTCGTGACTGAATATATCTACTATACTTTATGAGCTTGCCTGTATTTAATAGCCTATCCAGTTGGCTCACAGAGCTCCACCGTCGGCTTAAGTGACCGATTAACTGCGTTTGTGAACTTTAACTAGATTCCTGCGAGGTTGCGGAAGTGCATTGGCGACAGTGATAAATTCCTCGTCAGGTGGGAGGGGTGGGGACCCCGGAGGGCCGGGGGAGTGGGCGCACCGCCTGCCCGCCAGGTCTCCCTCATTTATACTTTGTCATTCTTATGCATTTACTCTATTTAATGGTCTATATATCATAGCGAGAGGAAATTAAAATGACCCAGAGTACCATTCATTAAAATTGTTGGCCGAGCTATGGGAATTGTGGGAGAAGTTTCGAGTCTTTGATCGAGAGTTTGTTTATCTTTTCGTTTCATTTTCCCGATTTCAAAAGAGCTACACAGTCATGCGACACTTCGGCGGCGGAAGTTGCGGCTGTCAGGCTAATGGAAGTTCGAAAGCGTTCCGTAAGTAAAGGTGACGAACGCCGCCTGACATGTTTAGATGTTTGCCATAAATATGACCGACAGCCGCTGCAGGACTAACAAATGTCACATTGTCGGCACGGACCCAGCTGAGCGTCTCCAAGATACCCTTCCATCTCAACAAATCACCGAGCGAGTGTGAATCAGCCTTCAAGTGTCGTTTAAGTATTAGCGGGCAGGTGTAGCCTCAAGAAGGACCAAAATACCCCTATCCGCTCCCCCGCCTCCAGCCAAACATGTGCAATAATTCTTGCTGAACATCACCACAGTGACAGCTTCCCTTTACCCCCCATCCGTTCCCTTCCCCCCTAGCCCCCCCCCCCCCAGGAACGCCCTCTCCCCCGGGGTGACAACAGCCGGGCCAGCCGCTGCTACATAAACACCGTGGGATATGTACGTCCGTTGCTTCATACACATTGCCGCCATTACGCTAATTGATAAGTCTTTAAGGTCGTAGACAAAGTGAGGAATTATTCCCGCCTGTGTGGGTCGCGGTACAGCCGACATGGGCTATACATTGCCTCTCTTACTAATTACATATTTATGAATTCCTCCGCCTGAATTCATATTTGATAAGTTGGTGTGTAAAGTCCGAGTTTCGGGACGAGGGGCTGCGGCGCATCCACGGCGCTGGCACTTAATTGTCATATACGTTCGATACCCGCAATGATCGGTGGCCTGATTATAGCTATCGTCGCAAAAAGAGGAAATTATCATTCTTTTCGAACCGCGGACTCTGTTTTTTTGCCGCGATTGCAATTTCCATTTAGAGAAACTCAATTGCGGTATAATTATTACTTGTTTCCAATAACTAGTTATCATAATGTAAAGAATTCTGTGTGAAATAAGTATCACTTGCAGTCGATGACATGTTTCCTTTAGTAGGAGATGACTCCAGGCCGTCAGCCGGGGGGACGAGGAGGGGGGAGGGGACCCCGCCACACTTTTGTTCATTGTGTTTTGCGGATTTTTATTCCTATTTGTGGTTGGTAATTGTTTGTTTCTCTTATTTCAGGTGAGTACCAGGCTGCCTTCCATTGTTCTGACGGTGATGAGGTAAGGTTTATTACAGTTTACACACACACACACACACATACACACACACACACACACACACACACACACACACACACACACACACACACACACACACACACACACACACACACACACATTGTAAAAAATACGCTTGGAAATAGAATCTCGACATTCTTGACACGAGTATATTGTGGGTTACAAAACACATACACATACCTGGACACATACAGCACAGAGGCGTTACCTACAAATATAGGCCTAAGTGCTCTCATACTCTAACAAAGTTGTCTTTGTCTTTGTATAAACGGATGAACACAAACAGACACATCATTGGCAAACACCGGAGCAGTTGCATCCATTTAGCACAACTCCCCTGACTGGCGAAGAGTAAGAGACCCTTCAATCCTGATAAATAAACCCTATTTCCACTCAGAAGCGTTCAGGCCGGCGAAGCTAACCTCAAACTCGTCGGCGTAACTCGAGCTGATTGGCAGTGAATGGTGTGCAGAGTCTGAGGCGCGAAGAGTAGACGTGACTAACTCGCCATGATAAGTGAAGGTCTGTTGGCGATACGTAATTAGGAAAAGTCAAGGCAAGTTGGACATTGGTTTGACAGGTTGTCTCAGAGTGTATATCCCTGCGCGCCCTTCCGTACCGTACTTTTATTGTCGATTGTTTGCTCTCCTCGTCGCAGACAAGGCGAAGGGGGTGGCTTAGCCTTCCCTGGGAGTTTCATTGTTTTTTCTTTATGGATATAAAGCCTGCTCTTCGCTCTTCTCTTGTTCTAATAGTTTTCAATAGTTTTTTTCCCATTTGAAAGACGATTTCCTTCCCCCCTCCCCCCCGCTTTGTCTCCCCCCAGTGCCCACGGGTGCCACGCGAGCGGCGATGCCACATTTCGACGGCGCTAATCAGCCGTGGCTCTTCACCTCCCCGTCGCCGCCGCCAAGGAGACGCGCTCGTCATGCCGGCAACTTTGCGTCGATCTTTTTCTTGCTTCACTTCCCTGCTTCCTGCCTTTGTTGGGGCGTCATTTCTGTACGTTCCTGTTCCCCTCCTTTGGTGAGGTGTGTCTCCTCCTTGCTTGGCTCTTGTTTTTCTTTACATTTTTTTTTCTTTTTGTTCTTCCTTTTTTCTCTCTCTTCCTCTCTTGATAGGTAGATTATTAGATAGATAGATAGATTATTAGATAGATAGATAGATAGATAAAGACACACACACACACACACACACACACACACACACACACACACACACACACACACACACACACACACACACACACACACACACACACACACACACACACACACATCCACCCATCTACACATCTCCTTCTCCTCCTCCTCCTCCTCCTGTTCCTGCCCTTCCTCCTCTTCCTCCTCCTCCTCCTCCTCCTCCTCCTCCTCCTCCTTATCCTTCTACCTCTCCTTGTTTCCTCTCCTCCTCCTCCTCCCCTACCCCCCCCCCCCATTCTCCCCTTTCCTTCCTCCCTTCCTTCGTGCTATTAACGTGTCCTCCACTTTTTCCATTTAATGAAAACCATGTACACGAGAGCGAGCCTGCGAGGACGAGGGTGTTTATGACCCCCGCGTCTGCCAAGCGCTGTGTCTCTGTCTGTCTCAGGCTTTATGTTTATTGTCAGGTTCCACGCTGCTCTGTCTCTCTGCTTTATTTTGGGACCATACGCACCTGTTGTTTAGCTCCGTCTCATTCTTGCTTCTTCTTCGTCTTCGTCTTCTTTTTCTTCTTCGTTTTTTTTAAGTGTTTAGATTTATTGTTGTCATTTCTCATGTTTGGCCCTCAATCTTCATCTATCCGTTTTGTTTGTCAGTTTTGTCACCTGTGCAGTAATACATACATACACTCACACACACACACACACACACACACACACACACACACACACACACACACACACACACACACACACACACACACACACACACACAAACAAACACGCACACACGCACACACACATATATATATGTATGCCTTTATTTTTTTATTTTTTTGTTTAGTTAGTTATTTTTTGTTGAAGTTTGACACTGTCCCTTCTCTCTCCCTTCCTTTCCTCCCTCTATCAGCCCCTCCTTAGCTTGCCTCCCTTCCTTGCATCGATGCCCCTATCAGCGCGTATCAGAGCGACGTATCTCTGCAACACACAGCGAGATAATCGGTGTGTTTACGTAGCCGCCCGTGCATGGGTAGAGCGTGTCGGTCTTGGGCTCCCTCGCAGAGATGCTGTTGCTCACTTCCTGTTTGGCTAATTAGGGTGAAGGTTTTGCCCTTGGATGTTGTCCTTCCTTTTAGCGATGATACAAGAGTCACCTCTCAGTCTTGGGTTTGTCCCTTTGCCTTCGCTGCCCTCATCCTTCTCCCGGGTACGTGCCAAGTTTGAAGCGACTTGGGCAGTGCAGCGCGGAGTGCCAGTGTGATGGCGTGAGGGTCGCCGAGTGGCAAAGTCTCCTAAGCCTCCTCGCTTCTAAACAGCCCTCGCTCCCACCTCCGTCATGCAGCCGCGATTATCTCTAATGCAGGATAGTTATCCCCTCATCCCGCTTACTGATTGTCTTGATTAACTTTATAACGCGCGGAGATTATTTGCATCAGCTCCGGCGGTCGCTAATAGAGTGCCAAGTAAATAAGGGATTTTGAGGCTCAGTGATAGACGGCAACACCCCCACTTCCCCCCTCCCCCCCACATCAACCCCCGCCTGCCCGTCATAGCTCACAAAATCCTTCGGCGAATTCCGACGAAGACAACACCTTGACATCTGTGCTAAAAGGCACTGTAAAGAATGCAGAAATTCGGGCAAGAATGTGTGTAACTCGAACCGCAGCTTAGTGCCCGGACACCTTCCCGTCGTAAATTTGATTTTGGGCACAATTGTGATCTCTTACGACGTAAAGTTTCGCTAGGGTTCGTGGCCTCCTCCTCGCCATTTGTCTCTCGGCCTCTCTCTTATTTCTGCTCTTCTTGTAACTCGAAATTATCCTTGATTTCATGCTTTATTACTGGCATAACAGCTGCTGTTAACTTTCTGCTGTCCCTTCTAGAGATAAGCTCGTGCATAATTAATGCAGGAGTTACAGTGAAGGGGAAGCGAAGCAAACTTCCCTTCCTCCGTGTCCTTCGCCGCGCTCGTGAAACCTTAGCTAGAGTGACACAGCCAAAATACCTTCCTTGTTAACCCCCGAATGTGAACGTGTGCCACAGTGCCGCGGGAGCTTTAGGCCAGCCTCGTGATTAGGCCTACTACCCTTTCTTCCTCCCCTTTCTTCTGACACTTCACGATCCTAGGCCCAAAGTGTTCTCCCCGCCCCTCCCCTTACCCTCCCTCCCCCCTCTCCCCCAGCCCCCAGCAACCCAGCCTTCGCCCTGTGTGCGGCGGACAAGTGTAAACATTCGAGGATTACTTGAGGAACGGCGAAGCCCTTGGTCTGAGGGCGAGGGAGAAGCGAGGTGTGAAGGGGGACGCGTGAGGCGGGGGATGGGGGTGGGGCTTAGGGGATGGGGAGGTTGAGAGGATCTTCTCGGAAGGAATGTTGGAAAGATTGGCACTGCGACGGACAGCTGGCCAGTCACGTATGCTGAGGCGGACGGAAATACGCTCGACATTTGTTTTTAGGCAATAATGGCGCGGATCCGAAGCGACCTCTGGCACTCGATCACTCTGGCCCGAGTATCCTGATCATGTGCGCCAATGCTAGGTCAGTGCAGGCATGCGACCAAAAGCCTCAAGGAGCCGATCAGTCTCCGTTGCCACTCAGCCCAGAGTGCCAAACGGAACGCAGTGCCAATCAGAGCACAGCGGCGACCAGCCTCGTCACGGAGGGAGGGACGCGTGGTAACTCGAGTCATCTCTCTTCGCATTCCAGCCGGAGTTATTGTTCAGCAGAAGACTAGGGCGGGTTTAAGTAACGTCGTCTAATCCTGGTTTATTTGTAACGTGATCGTAAAAGCTGCCCCACCCGGTGACTCCAACTCATCCTCTTGTTTAGCCAGAGTTTCCCCAGCCAGGTGGAAACTTGGTATCACTGGGGATTAACTTTATTGGCCAAGTTTTCGGGAGGCAGAAGGTGTGGCTGTTTTTGTTCGCGTCGTGGGTCTTCATGTGGGCCTTCTTTATTTGGACTTTTTCAGCCCCCCAGCGCGCGCGCGCGTGCGACTTGTGTCCATCGCATTGTCCCACGGGTCGCGAATCTTGCGTCATCAGCCTCGGCGTTGGTTATTCGGAAGCACGTCCTCGAGGTTGCTCTCTGTCCGTATGAGCTTCCTTCGTCTTTGTAGGTATATCGAAGTTATTAATTTCTTTATTCTCTAGGCGAACGTTTATCGTGATTGATTGCAAATTCCCAGCCGACCGACCGTGCCAAAAGATCCGGCGATTTATGAAAACAAATTTCCTAGGTTCATCATCATTCAGCCTCATGACGCTTTAATATCGACATGTTTACCGCCCGAGCATCTTATCTCTGCAACGTATGTCCTCATTACCTTTTAGAGTTTGAGCTTAGGATCATAACTTGTCTCCCGGAGCATCCATTATCTCCCCAACTACAAGTTCCCTTCCGTGGCTCCTTGTCTCCCGAAGCCCCTTTTCTTGAGCAGAGGGGACTGACTTCTCCTCCCCTTCCCTCCTTTTCTTCGGCGTGTGTGTGGAGGTGCTTAGGCTGATCGAAGTTTATCTAGGGCTGTTGTTGAACCATGTTTATTCTACACTCCAGCTCTTTATATCCCTACGTTTCTTATCTCCCCTTCCCTCCTCCATCCCGACGTCTCTCTTTGTTGAATCCCTATTTATATCGTTAAAGTTGTTCGCTTCTGACTCGAGGAGTTTCTATAGACAGTCGCCACTAGTCTAGAGTATTCGTTCTCCTGTTGCTTTAACATCCAAAAGTATTTTCTTTACCGTTTGCCATCCCTTTTTAGCGATCCGTCATCCGGCACGTACCATCGTGTCTGTCGTCACCCCCGTGTCCTTTGTGAGGCGGAGTCGAGTGACTTTCCCAGAGTCGCTAGAGGAGACTCACCGAGGGCGGTCGGTGGCACTTGACGTGGCGACAGCCCTGACAGAGGCTCCGGTGTGTCGCCCTCGCCACGGAGGGGAACTTCTTCAATGTTCATGTAACGAGAGAATACGAATTGCGTCTCGCTTCCTGTCTCTTTTCTTTAGTTTCATTCTTAAGCTTGACAGAAGTGCGGTTTGGCGCGTCTCGTCAAACACTGAGAGGCTTCTGTTTGAGTCCTCCTGTAAACTATTTCTGATGATTAACTAACGTCGGTGGCGAAAATCATTTTGCTGATATTTATGCTGCAACACTTTTTAGATATTTCATTAGTCTTATCATTCGGACGGATCCATGAAATCCGTATCTTTAGAGGCAGTTACATCTTCCCAGATGCTCTATTTCTAATCAATTCCGTTTTCATTAGCAGCTCTGTGAAGATTTACGAAGTCATGTGTTAAATGTTGTAGAAATCCGGGATGAAATACAGGCGTTCTTGTAAGTTAAGTAGCAGATTACGGAGTTCAATTTACTTCCCGAGGGATGTACTCGCGGACGCGGGAGTTTGGTGTTTTGTGGGCGTGGTGGGCGTGAATGATCCTCCATTAACACCCCAGTAAGTTTCCCTCCACAGCTGGGACGTGTGGGCGGGCGCTCTCTCGCCCGTGTTGATATTTGTGTGTTATTGTTACATTCATAAATCCTTCAGTCCGAACCCACATGCGTACACTCCTCAGCGCTGCCTTGGCCCAGCCAGCCGCATCCCACTCTCTCCTGTGCCTATGACTTTGGTCCTAATGGCGTTGTGTGATTAGAGCGGTTATCGATTGACGCCTTGAGTGCGGGTTACGGTAGACGTGAGCTAAGTAAACTCGACTTTTCGAAGTTTGTCATCGGGACCGTAAACTTGTTGGGCAAGTGCACGCCGTTATGGTTCTTACGCCGTGGCGACGGAAGAGTGGGAGTCGCACCGCGCAATCTGACGGAAGGTGCAAACATTTCGTCGTCAAAGCGGAGTATATCTGTCAATGAGCAGTCTGGCACCGGTGCGGGAAACCAAGTGCCATGATGCTTGATTTCGCAGATAAGTCGACGGGTTTGCTGTCTCAAGGGGTAGCCTGACGCCGGGACTCCAGGGAACTTTATAGCCATAGCTCAAGACAAGACTCTGAATGATGGGGAAAACAAGCCTTCAGCGAGGGGACTAATTGGTACTTGAGGGACCCATCATCAGTGAGTGTCTGCCGCGGGTGTCTCTCTCTCTCTCGGAGCGAATGTCTGCTCGCGTCGCGGCGTCATGTGTCGATGGGACGCGAGTGCTCTGGAGCGATGTTTCTGGCCGCTTGAGGGGTGTTTATAACATTAGAAAGTGTGTTTGGAGGCGAGATGGGCTGCCTCGTGATGCCAAGTATCTGTGTGAATGACAAGCGCCATGTGGTGATCAGGGTGTCAGGGTTTCTCCCAGGGTGCGGAGGTGCGAAAATGTCATGTGGTCTTGAAGAGGTAAAATATAGTGAATGCAGCAAAGGTGAATTCCAGATCTCCACGTTTATCTTATTCTCTCTCTCTCTCTCTCTCTCTCTCTCTCTCTCTCTCTCTCTCTCTATATATATATTATATATATATAGCTGTGTCACTCTCCTCCTTCGAGGCACTTTGCTATCCTCTTAGTTTACTCTCTCTCGCCTCCTACCCTTTCCTTCACCCTTCTCCTTCCCCTGCGCACTCATGCTGGGGATTTATAGGATGGTTTAATTCTTATTTATGGTTTGTGTGTGTCTGTGTGTGTGTGTGTGTGTAGATATATACAATAATTAGGAAAGAGGATAGAGAGCCAGGCGTTGTGGGAACACTACCCATTGGAAGATATCCTCACAGTAGAAGCGTCTCTTATCCCACTGTGTGTTTTATCACCCAGTCCCTTCACAAGACTCGGTGATTAAATATTTCTGAGAAGGGTGATCGCACGAAAGTAACTGCCGATGAGACATTGCGTTCAGATCTCAATTTAGAGTAACAGGAAGGGAATGTTAATTGCATGCTGGGAGTTTCTAGAATTGACAATAATGCCCCAAGATGAAAATTCAATGTGTCGATTCTCTCGCGACGGAAAAGTTCGATGATCGGTATCTAAAGGGCGAGGTAGGAGGAGGAGGGTTAGGGAGAGGGGAGGGGAGGGGAGGGCTACGTACCACCGACGGCGCAGGTCTGGGGATGCCAAAAGTCCCAGGGCAGCGAGGCGCGAGTGACAGGTGGCACAGGGCAGGGGGTCTCAGGCTGGCACTCACTGGCTCACTTCACAGGGAGGGGGGAGGGGGAGGGGAAGGGATGGTAGGATGTGCGTTAATGTAGTAACATAGAAGTTCCCGCCTTAGCTGGGAGAAGGAGGGGAGGGGGGAGGGGGGAAGGGTCAGAGGAGGCTAGTTACGTCATCCCCCGTTCCCCTTGAATGGTTGTCCATCTCGTCACACAGGAGCTATATAATAATAGATTAAAGCTACAATCGCTGCAACAAGCACGACTTACCCACCGCCTCCCCCCTCCCCCCACACGCACCCCCCCCCCTCACCCCTGCACACACAACAGGAGCGAGCGAACCCTAATGGAACAGCTGCCAGAAACGATCGTTCGGGTCCAACGCGAGGCTCGTGTTTCAACGGGCTTTGTTGACGGCTAATTTTATCATAAGCCAGCGCCCGCATTCTTATTCTCCGTGATGGACGTGGCGAATAAAAACGATCGTGTGGAATGAGACGACGACGACGACGACGACCAAATGGACTTGATAGACGAGGCGACGCGGCGAGAATTGTGACGGGAAGACTATAGTGCGTTTATGGTGTGGCCGGGATGGTGACGGCGGGCGGGGGAGGAGGAAAGGGAGGGCCATGGGAGGCCGAATGATGCTCCTTCAGAGGGAGTGAGGGAGGTGAGTGTCAACGCCTCTTGCAGATGCAATTCCCTCTTCGTCCTGTCTTATCTGTTTCTCCGTCGCCTTTATCTCGACTCTTTATCGTCATCCACATCCACAACTGCCTCCTTATCCCTCCCATCCTCCATCGCCTCCTCCTCCTCCTTCTCTCCCTCCTCCTCTCCCTTTTTCATCCCATCCCATTTTCTTCGTTTTCTTTTCCATCTCCTTTCCCGCCACCACCTCCACCTCTATCTCCACTTCCAATTCCACCTCCATCTCCACTTCCACCTCCACCCCATCTCCCTCCACCACCTCCACCACCACCGCCCTCACCACCCGGGCCGCAAGCAGAAAGGTGGACTCGACGGTAATACGTAATTAAGAGCCAGAAATCCATCATAAACTAATCATTTCGGGAAATCCCAAGCGTGTACGAGTTCGCGGTTAATTATCCCGTGTCGCATTTGTGATTTTAGTTTGATATTTCCAGCGACGCGGATGAGATCATGTAAATCTCTTCTCGTGGCTGCGACGGTGAAGCCAATTTCGGCGGCGGGTGAATGGTCTCCGGGAGTATTCAGAGAAAAATAAAGAGAAATTCGGAAGTTAAAAAAAAAAAAAAAATAGAGCAGGTCTTCTTTCATAAAATGCATATAGAAAACGGAATCAGATAAATCGTACAGAGAAGTGCCGGGAGTGAAAGATTAACTGAACAAAACAGTCTTCGCGGGCTAGCAAATTTTCCTCGAGCAGGACAGTAAAGATAAAGTTTGTGGGAGTAATGGCACCTTGTCTCCCTAGAACACCAGTCTATATCCTCGGATATTTATCTGCTTCACGGAGGGCGTCGAGCCTCCGAACTTGAGGAGAGCCATAAAACAATGGTTAGCCCTCCCACTGCCAGCAGCACCCGCGACCCGTGCCATCAAGTGCTTCCTGCCAAGACTTACTGCCCGCGGGCCTCCCAGCGGTGACCCGGCGCTGGCCTTGGCCGAGGGAGCCCTGGGGGACGCGCCCGAGGGGGGAGGGGCGCAGGGAAGATGGTTGAGATATCATGTGACTGAGAAGTGACATCTTTTCCTCCATAAACGCGACGTAGAAATGCTGTCTGTCCCTTTGATGGCGGATCCAAGAAGGATTTCTGTTTGGCCCGCGGTCGCATACGACGCAGACTGGTTTCCCCTTCAGGAAGAACGCCGTCGAGAGATCTTGAATGGCAGTGACTTCTGCATGCAGCAATTGAGAGGAACAGTGCTTAATGTGGGTTAGGAATTCGTCACCGCGTGAGGATGCGTTTAATGTCTTTTTTCAAAGTGCGACGTCGCCGCTGTGGGGGCTGAAACGGCGCTGCGAATGGCGTGGCGTGTCTCTTGTTGCATTTAATTTGTTCACGGATGGTCTGCAAAGCCATGTTGCAATTTGCAGTTCAGTGCGATGACCATGTCTGTTGCGAGGGCATGTTTCGTCGCAACGGAACATGATGTTTCGTGCCTGGCCTGTATGCAAGCATCGTCAAGGACCCCTCGCAAGTCTGTCTCTTGCGGGTCTTGCGACTCTCTCCGTCCGCGAAACGCAGACGCCGTATTAATCCCCGCGTGCGACGGGAAGCCTTTGTATATGCGACAGGCGGGGACATCCATCTCCTCAAGTACTTCACGCTCTCTGGCCCTGCGAGTTATCCTGAAATATGCAGCGGGTCATTAACTTGCTGATATAAATCAACAACTTGTGGGCTCTCCTGTGCTGGATATAAATGTTATTTGTCTAACAGTTTACACGTCATTAAGTCTAAACCTTCACTACGGGGAAATACCGTAATGATTTTACAACGACGCCCCCCTGACCCCCCCCCCCCCTTTCCACATGTGTGCTTCAGTAGCAAAAAAAAGTTAATACTGATGTATACCCTCGCCTATGGTTATCGCGCTTTGTCATTTCTCAGACCATTTTCTTGTTGTTATTTTCTTCTCCTCATTGTTCTCCTTTTGCTTTCCCTTTTTTCAAATATCCTTCTTCCTGTTTTCTTCCCGTTTCATTACTGTTTCGCTCGCCTTTATTTGGGCTTGTGTTGTGCGTTTCGCCGTCTTCATATTCTAGCTTCTTTAATCCCATTCGTTTGCCGTGTTTTCTGTTAGTTCACGCTTTCCTGTGCATTTCTTTTCCTCTTGTTTTTGTGACGATGCACAACATAATTACTCCCTCCGCCATTTATCACTCTCTTTAATTATTACCTCTGTTTGATCACCTTGGCGGACAAGTAATAACGTTCCTCCACCGCCCTCCTGCCTCAGGCGTCTCCACATTGGAAATCGAAAATCATTAACAAAATGGACCAGGAGGTGAGCTATATTGCGGTCAAGATGGCTGACACCGCCTGACGAGGACGTGAGGTGGGGTAGGGGGTGCCCCCTCCCTCTCCTTCCTTACCCCTCCCCCTCCTTTCCTTCCACCGTCCCTTGTGTACCCTTCTTCTGGCTGCTGGAAGGGAAGAAGGTCGTCCTGTGGAGGAGGAAGAGGAGGTGGGGAAGGGAGAAGGGGGATGGGGAGGGAGAGGCGTCGTCTTGTCTTCTGGTGGAGGGGTGGAGAGAATGGAGGGGGGGGGGGGGCATCTCGTCTCCTAGTAAAGTGGGAGACGTAGTGAAGGGTGGTGTGGGGAGTTGTCTCCCAGGTAGCTCTTTCGGTGTGTCTGATGGTTAAAGGTTACGGCGCCTTCAGGAGAGGCGGCCCTGGCAGGAGGCAAGGAAGTCTGCGAATGTCTTGATGCGGTGACAGCGGTGCTCCATTCATGTATGGGGCAACGTGCATTAGCTCTGTACATGCTATAACTTGGTGGTGTTTGCGGTTGGAGAGGGAATGTGCGGGCGTAGGTAGTGTGTGCGGGCGTGGTGGCAGGGTGCGGGCGCGGCGTGGGTTGCGCCGTGTATAATGGACAAGTGTATGAGAGTCTGTCACTCGCTGACTGATGAACGGCCGCGACGCACAGTGAAACCCTCATGCTGGCCGGTGTACGATAATCTCCGAGAAGGACGAGGCTTCAAATATCGCCTTCTCGGCCCCTTCCCCTCTCCCTCCCCCTCTCTCCCCTCCCGGCGATAAGCTAGAGTCATGACTTCGGTTATTTTTGACTAATCGAACAGCTCAGCTCTCCCGAAGGATTAACGAGGAGCTCAAAAAGCGAGTCTCGGGCCGGGCGAGCCTCAACCATTCGCTAGCCATCAGTCATTCCCAAGCAAGTCGAGCAGTCCGCAAGAAGGGTGGCCGAACGCTGCCACGCGATATTTGCGACCCTCTGATTCCTGGACGTTAAGGCTGGAACGTGTAGCAAAGAACCGGCGTTGTTTAGGCCACGCTGACCCCCTCTGTAGAAATACCTTACCCTCATGACAATTAATAACGTAGCACTGGCTTACTGCAGTTTTATGTGCAGTTTCTTATTTGATGACTTGACCCCTCCAGGCCCGGGTCGACCAAAGATAGGCTCATCAGTCAGTTGATGACGTGACCTGACCTCAGCTTGGGCTTTGACCCTTGTAACCCCACCTGGTCGGCGGTACCGCAATAACTTTAATGACTGTTGAAAATAAACGTAATAAATATCT
>BOPN01001744.1:190000-225000 GCA_017312705.2 Penaeus japonicus | reverse complement strand
TGACACTCGTTCTTCTCAAACTAAGCAAAAGAATGACAAGAATAACACTCCGAAAAAAGTGCTCACAATCACTTCAAAGTGATAAGGCGAGCGAGCAGTTGCCCTGCCTTGCTCCTGCTCATCTCTGACCTAAGGTGACCGAGGAAAGTTTGTCTGGCGGCTCCTTTGATGCGCTGCGTTGATTGACGGGTGATTGGCAGGTCAAACATCACCATTGTTCCTCCCCCTCTCTTGCACTTTCAAGCACGCTGGTCAACTTTTCAATTATGAAGCATGGAGTCTTTTTCTTGCTTGTCTTTTTCTCTGCTACCCTCTTAAATATTATTATCATCATCATCATCATCATCATCATCAGACGAAACATACCTTTATTGAAATGATAAGAGTTATCCACAAATATGAAGGTTAAGATTAAAGAAGTTAAAGTTAAGACTTCAAGAGCGATCGTATTTGGCCAGACGGAATCAACTCATCGGCAGAAAGAAAAAATCGTGACGCATTCAAAATAGCCCGAGTAGTGTGGAAGACAACAGTCCATTTTGCGCATAAAAAATGACCTGCTTTTACCATTAAAGATATTATATATACGCATAGACTGGACATTATTGCCAGTTATACGCAACCTAGACTCAGGGAGACGTTAATGCGTGATAAATAGCGCGATCATTACGGATGTAAATATTTATGCCAACAGCGAGAATTTCCCCGGCGGAAATGGAGGCGTGATGTGAAATGATGTAATTCCATTCACTGAGAGAGAGAGAGAGAGAGAGAGAGAGAGAGAGAGAGAGAGAGAGAGAGAGAGAGAGAGAGAGAGAGAGAGAGAAAGATACTGTTGAGAATAGCTTAGCGAGCAGCGGTGTGTGTACGAGAGGCCCCATCCTATTTTATTTTTATACTACACCCCGCGACGTATTTGTCTTCGGTAAAGGTAACGTAGAAGACGGCGTGTGGAATTCGGTGTTTGTGCCTGATGATGTGTACCTTTCAGCCCTTGAAGCACTTTACCCGAAGGGGATATTGATTCTCGCCGTGGATAAAAAAAAAGAAGGGAGGAAAAAAGGGGGGGAGGGGGGATTGACACGATACGACAGTGTTTCACGCATTTCACTCTTGAGTCGAAAATCCCCTAAAAAAGCAGGCAAATCGGACCTTAAGCGAGAAAATCGCGAGTGCCCGGCGCCGTATCCGAACTGGCCTTTTCCGATACCGGCTCAATGCAGATGACAGTAAAAAGTAAGGCGGTGAGGGCTCTTTGATGGCCACAAATGATATTCACATCCTCCGCTCTTCAGTCCATTGAGGGAGTCGATGTAAACGTAATTTTTCACGCATTAGGCATTCGAGAGTGTTTTCCATATCGGGGCCAGACGGCGGAGGGTACTGGAGAGAAAGAGAGAGAGAGAGAGAGTGAGAGTGAGAGTGAGAGTGAGAGTGAGAGTGAGAGTGAGAGTGAGAGTGAGTGAGTGAGTGAGTGAGTGAGTGAGTGAGTGTGTGAGTGTGTGTGTGTGTGTGTGTGTGTGTGTGTGTGTGTGTGTGTGTATGTGTGTGCGCTCGTGCGTCTGTGTGTGTGTCTGTGTCTAAACTTCGGTGCACAAAGAGCTTCCAAAGCCACAAGAGGACGTGTGTGACGCAGACAAGGGCGTGGCACTTTACAAAGCTTTGTAGAATATATTATTTTCGTGCCATTTGCAGGATGATATACGTTGATGTTGCCGACCACCACGACAACCAAACTCGAAAAGAGACACGAGTGTGCTCGTCGAGGCAGCCCTCCTGGAGGAGCTCGTCGGCGTTCAAAGCTCGGAGCTCACCCTCGGAGGGGTCGAGGCGCAGTCGTGCAGGCAGGCCGCGAGAAGGCCATCGGTCGCCTCCTGCCCGCCCGCCTCAGGCCACGGGTGACGACTGGCAATGAGAATGATAAACCGCCACCATTACATGTGAAACAGACAAATGGTCGTTATTTCTCAGCGTGGAAAAACGAGCCTTATTACCTCCTTTTCTTCAGAGGCGCGTGTATCGTGCATGCTGGTGCACCGCCTCTGCCCAGGAGTCAACAAGGGTCACGCGCGAGCACTCTGGCCTCGCTTGACCTGCGCGCGCCGCCCTGGACTCGCTGTTCGGCCTTAGTGCTGGCCTTAGGGTTAGGGGGGAGGGAGGAAAAGAGGGGGAGAGAGAAGGAAAAAGAGTGTTTGAGGGAGAAGGAGAAAGAGTGAGTGAGTGAATGAGTAAGTAAGTAAGTAGGGGAGAGAGAGAGAGAGAGAGAGAGAGAGAGAGAGAGAGAGAGAGAGAGAGAGAGAGAGAGAGAGAGAGAGAGAGAGAGAGAGAAAGAAAGAATGAATAAATAGAATGAAACCGTATGTTGCTTCCCTTAGAGTTGTGCGTCGTCCGTGGCTCTTGATTCGCAGCGCAGTGTTCGCAAACATACTATGTTAGTTTCTGAAGCGATATGTTGCTAACGCAGCATGTTAGTCCCCGCAGCGCCGTGGTTCACATAGCCTCGCCTCATATTTCATGTCCGCAGCAACTGGCGAAAAGTTTTTGGTCATACATGGTAAAAAGAGTCCCCCAGGGCCCTTCAGAATGATTACCCTGATTCTTATACCTGTCGCGGCCGAATGACGACTATTACTCAGAATCAGACCGCTTAAATGGATGGCTATGGCTCTGTATTAGGAATATTGATCACATCATTTGGTTTCATTAGGAGGCGTATTCGAGGTCCGGACTGTGAGTGAATGTTGAAGCTGTCAGCTGTTTTCTTTCCGTTCATTACTCCTTTTCCTCTCCGCTGGCCGGGAGGGGAGGAGGAGCAGAAGCTGCTGAATGCCTGTGTGCCGCGTCAGGAGTTAGATCAGGCACGCCCTTCGACCTGCTTGTCGCTGCCATCAGCTGCTGCTTCTCCAAAGTGGAGCTTACCCCCAGCAGCGCGGAGGTTGGGGAGAGGGGCCTGGGAGATAGGGTGACGGTGCGGGAGAGGAAGGAGAGGGGGAGGGGAGGAGTGGGATTCTTTTGAAAGGGCTGACTAATCTAAATACATCCACGTTACAGATAACCCTCATTATCTATTTCTATTGTCGCCGGTATACTCTGTGAATATGTTGCCATCCCTTGTTTTCAGCCGTGATGATGCCGGTGATGGGTGGCGCAACCTTGAGATGTAAATGAATATCTGCTTTTTCTTTTCCTTTTTTTTTTTTTTTTTTTTATCTTTTCCTACGAACATCGTCGAACATGACGTGATTCTCTGACACGTTCAAATCGTAGTAAGGATTTATGTGACATGGCAGGAGCGGTGAGAAATGTGAATGGCGTTGTCAACAAAGGGGCGACGCTCCCCTCCCCTCCGGCAGCAGCGAGGGGGCGCGGGAGCCCTGAGCCCTGCGGCCAGCTGATGGTGTGACGCGAGGCCCACCATCACTAACACAATATTTACCAGCCATGAATACAAACGTTTGGTCTGGGACACAGAGAGAAAGTTGTGTTATGGAGGTTTCATACAAATATTTTTTTCTGTCCTTTTTTACGGAGTAGAGTTGGAATAATCTTTTTATGTAGAGATAAATACGCCATTTAAGTTTTTTCGTCGCTGAAGTTGATATTATGGTGTTTTTCACTTTTTTTAGATAACACATTTTTTTAAATGCTGTCGTGTCATGAAAATGCAATCAGTGGTCAAGCTCTGAGAGTTAATGTTTGCGGAAGCTACTCTGTATGACAGTGAAAGTGCCGCGGCAGTGAGTAACGTGGTTTATGGTGATATGGTGTAGCGTGACGTGGCGGTGACGGTGAAGGACGTCACACGGCTTCGAGGGCCGAGGTCCACGTGAGGCGCATGCATCACCCACAATCAGCTCTGGTCACGCGAGAAAACGGCCGCCGTGGCATAAATCCTGCGGGGGGTGGAGAGCGTCACGCAAAAAGCCGGGGGCGTGGCAGCCAAAGTAATGGTCATGTGTTCCCGGCCCGAGGTTGACGGATGGACGCTCCTCACACGCCACGGCCTGGAAGTCGCCGACCCTCACCCCGCTCGACGTGTCCTTGCTCCCTTCCCCAGCGCGGCCTGCGCGCCCACGATACCCCATTAGCCGAGGGCGGGAGTTGTTGCGACGCCCACAGCTTACGCCCGCCCGCCCGCCTGCCTGCCTGCCTGCCTGCCTGCCTGCCTGCCTGCCAACCAGCCAACCACAGGGACATCCTGCTTAACATATTCACACTGATTTGCGCCTTGCACAACCGAGTCGTTAAAACGTTCGCCGTCTTGATATTCGAAAAGAGCGAGCCCAACCGTTACAGTTATTTATTGAAATCATACATCAGGTGACACGCAGTACACGGCGACTCGAGTTCCTCTTTGATAAGCCGAGTCCCCGGCTAGTAAAAAAGGAAACCCACAAAGGCGCGCCGGTCTCCCCAGAATTTAGAGGATCCGCGCGAGTGATGGCAACGATGAACAGAGGCCTTTAACAGCGACAAGGGGACTAATATCGGGTGGAGCGACCGGGCGTCCTTACCCGGCAGAGGAAGGCGTTCACAAAGGGCCGAGGATGCGACGGGGGTGTGGTGAACGCCGCCTGCCCCTTCTGAGTGATGGCGCCCATGTAAAAAACAAGGTGTGCAACACGGGAACCGCCGGACGCTGTGTGATGCTGTGCTTCGCTCTGCTCGCTGGCTCGGGTTTCCTGCGAGATGCTGTGCGGCGGATGTTGTCTCTGGAATGCTGCTGACCGTTGCATGTCACTTGGTGTTGGCACTGTGGAGCTGGGGCTTTCTAAATAAAGATACATGATGATTTTTTATGTATGTGAACTTATGCTAAATAGAGTCAAATGTTTATGTAAGAAGCATAGAAGATAGATAATTAGACATTAAAATTATAACAAGGCTAAATGGTCTTTCAACCGAAAAGTTTAATGATTTAGTTGTTTATTACGACATAACTAATAAATAAAGTTGAGTCGCGCAGGAGAACATAATTTGTGATAAGAGACTGATGGACGCCCCGAAGGGAGTGAGTCTGGCCTGAGTGATGTTGGGACTCACAAAGACCCTGGGACAAAGCTGAGGTGGTTGATGGGACTTACCAGGGCCTCCGTCTCCCCCTGAGTGATGGGCGAGACGCACCCCCTCCCCCCGCGCTTGCACTCCCCAGGATGAGGACGGGCCGGGGAGGAGTGATGGCACCCCCAAAAAATAAGATTAAGGAGTCTTCGACGCCAAGTGATATGTTCACACGAAATGTAAACGGGATTGAAAATAATCTATTTGTTGACTCTAATCTGGAGAACTGCCGGTGACCGGGTGTCGCCGGAGCGAGTTAGCGGGTTATCAGGAATTATCACAGTCTCCCGGATTGAAAAGTGGGGGTCACTATCCGGGGCACAAATCAGAATTAAGTTCCTTTTAGACTCCACCATGTCAGCAGTCCCCTAACTCAGCAGCCTGACTTGTCTTGGGCGAATCAGAAAATAAGAGAGCAGAAGACGACGGCGCCCATTGAGGACCTCCTGAGATAGCGGACAGGGGGCTCCAGCTTACTGAGTTATGACAGTGCTGCCAAGCTCTCGGACTAGATAACCCTCAACATTACGTACTATTACACTACTATCTCTTCGATGTGCGTCCCCCGTGCGCGTGGCGACGGCGCTCCGCTCCGGGGGACGCTCCGACGGAGCTCTGAATCACGGATTTCCCCCACGACGTCAGAGGGTGAAAATACCCCGAGCGGAGGAAAAAGGTTAAGTTTGGCAACACTGTCCAGCATGGTGAGTTATGACGGTCATCAGGACGAAGTCGCGGGGAGGGATGGACACGGCTCAAGACCCAGACAGAGACGAAGGATCCACGACCTCAAGCAGGAAATGGCCGGCGGGAGGCTCAACCTACGACAACAAAGTGGACCTGGGATGGACCTAAAATTGTGTGAAGCTCGCGGGGAGGAAGTTGGGCGACCTGGTTGATAAGTTGTCTTTGCTTCGACGATGCTGAAGCCAACGGTCACCCTGGCTTGGAGGCGGCTCGTCACCGCCCGCGCGGAGTTTGCTTGTTCTGTGATGCCTTATGAAGGAGGAAGACGAGGTCGGCGTCAGGAGAAGACGTTTCGTCGTTTTTGCGTATCCCTTCTTTGCATATTATTGTTTCTGATTTTATTAATTTTCCTTTCCATTGTTATTAAATGAAATGGCGATTTTCTTTCTTGAAGGAGTCCACTGCGAAGGGAAAGTCTCTAAGGAAAGGAGCCCATTGCTTGGAATCCCCAGGGGAGTGAAAGAGTGGAGAGAGGACTTGCTGTAGGATGACGTGAGCGAGGGGAGGGAGGGGTGACAAGGAAGGGAAGATGGTAGAAAAGCGTCTTAGGAGAGGAACGGAAGGGGGATGGGGGCGCCTGGAATAGAGGAAGGAGAGTCTAGGGGCTAGGGCTAGGGCCGAGGGAGGAGAGGAAGGAGAGGCTAGGGGCTAGGGCTGGGCACCGAGGTCGGCTGGACGGACAAGAGCTAAGGCACCTTTGAGTTATGGCGGTGATCAGGAGGAGTCGCGAGGAGAGATGGACAGCGCTGGCGGCCCGGACACTGATGGAGGGGTCGGGGGCGGCGATGGATAGAGGTAATCACGCCAAAACCAGAATGCACCAGGTTATACCGACGCAGAGGAAACGCCGGCGAGACCCCGGGGAACATAACGAAAATCAAGGGAGGTCAAGATGCTTGCAAGATGGCTTTCTTCTTTTCTTTGTATTCTATATATTACTTAAAATCTTCCTAAACTATGTGTCAGTATTCTATTGATTTAATTACGGTTTCTGCCTGCACGAATCGTTTGAATGTTTGTGTGCCACTATGCATCGGAATAGTAATGATTCGCTGTGAAGTTGTTTCGTTTGTGTAAAAAAAGAAATATACATTTAGATTTAGATTTATTTTTCTAAACCCAAAGTCATCGTCGACAAGGGGCAGAGTCGTGACCTCGGACGGGAATCGCGGTCGCAAGATAAGAGACAAAAGAACTTTCAAAGACGTAGCCTGATTTGAGCATTAACCTCATGTCCGTCTACATAACTGCGGTCAGCCACCATCTGCCTTACCACCTCATTACCGACCTGCGGACCAACTCGCCACATTTTATCTGCCACCGTTGAGCCCTGATAAATGAAGACGGATTAAGGAGAATAGATTGAAATTCCGGGCGAGAACAGATGTACCTCTCCTGTTCGAGTGTCCCCTGGGAACTATCTGGGGAAGCACTGCAGCACAGAAAACGGGCGCGAAGGAAACAAGGTCATTGAAAACCAAGTGAAGGAAGCTACTGATGGGTCTTTGGGGGTGAGGATGGGCGGCTGAAGGGTGGGGGTCAGGGGCGAGGGGAGAGGGGGGGTGTTGTATGTGCGTTGGGGGAAGAAAGGCGGCGTTGGGGTGGGGGGGGGGTAGTGGTGGGGGAGGGGGGCGACTTGCGTGCACCGTAGCAAAAATGTCGCTACTTTATGTTGTGAAGTGGACCAAGTGGCTTTAAAAGTTTTGTCTACTTGAGAATTTTGTTTATTTTCAGAGTTCTTGTTGCAGAGAGACATTGTCACGACAGAGTGTCAGTAACTGCTGATGCTATGTTAGAGGGGGGATGGGGGAGGGGGAGGGGAGAAGGGAAGGAGTTGATACTTCAGCCCCTCACCCTCACCCCCACATACCCCCCCCCCCTGCTCCATCCCCCGACGAACAAGGAGCTTAGGAAAGGAATAACTCGAGCAGACTCGCTTTAGGGACTGACTCTGATAGTCCTTATATATATAAACTCTACACACCTGCGGGGAGCACTAACACCCGCGAGTAAAGTAGGAATGAAAACGTAATAAACAGGGAAGAAGGAAAGGGTAAATAGGAAGAGAGATTGGAATCGGAGTTACTCACATATAAATACGGAGAAGCGAGATAATATCAGCTGAGATGGAGAGAGAGTCTTGAGCAGGAGGGCGAGAGTGATGGCGCGCGGAGAGACGGAGCCGCTGGAAGGAAAGGAGGAGGAGGGAAGGTGGCGGAGGGAGTAAGAGTTGTGGCGGTAATAAACATGGCTCATAAACAGTCGAGAGAGAGAAAGCGAGCGAGCGAGCGAGAGGGAGGGAGAAAGAGTGAGGGAAAGATAGAGAGGGAAGGAAGAGAGGAGTAACTGGATAAATGCGAGAGAGAGAGAGAGAGAGAGAGAGAGAGAGAGAGAGAGAGAGAGAGAGAGAGAGAGAGAGAGAGAGAGAGAGAGAGAGAGAGAGAGAGAGAGAGAGAGAGAGAGAGAGAGAGAGAGAGAGAGAGAAAAGAAGAAGAAGAAGAAGAACCGATACAGAAAACGGAAAACGAAAGCTCGGAGGCTCTTAGGAAATGGGATGTTTAGAGGCTGAGAATGAATGAGGGATGAACGACACAGATAAACCGACGGACGAAGGAAAATGGAAGCAATTGGAATACAGACGGCACTGCCTTCAAGAAAACGTTTAAAGCGAAATGGTGTCTAGTTCAGGGATTTAAGGCATCGATAGATTGACTCTCACCAAAATAGAAGGGGGGCGGTAGTGAGGGTAGTCGAGGGAGGGGTAGGGAGGGGGTCCGAAAACCATAGGGAATTCAAGTAGGTGGAAGAGGCAGATGGAGAATGCATGAATGAATGAAGGAGATTCGGCTGAGAACGAGAGTGAGTGGGGATGTGATATAATCATGCACTGCTAAGGGGAGACATAGAGTAGAAAGAACAAGAGCCAGAACGGAAGGAACGCAGGCCGAGAAGGGTGAGCGGGAGGTAGAGTGAGGGAGGGGGGTAAGGCAGCATGAGGTATCCTGGGGGGTTAGGGGGTGGAGCGAAGAGGAGGGGGGGGGGGCAAAGGAGGGAGCAGGAGTTGTGGTGGTAATAAAGATGGGCCATAAAGACTGACAGAGACGAGTCGTGGCCGTTACTCGAGGAACCCCGCATTGGCACACTCATATGTAATCATTACACCTGATGACACTCTGTCCCTCCTCACGCTGCTATGTCTTCCCGCTCCCGACTGCTTGATTTCTTGTTTTGTTTTCTTTGTCTTCGCGGCGCCATTTCCAGCGGGCTTTTCTTCCTTCGGCCGCTGGACTCGGGACGTGGACTTTGCAGTGTTATTTTGCTCTCTGTTCCAAAACATCAATAAAATCAGAGAGGGGACGCTCGTCATTGACTGCGGGGAAGACGGCCGTCGCATCATTATTTTCCTGGTCACTCGCCCCGTTCATTCGCAAGTTCCATATTAAGAGAAACAAAAGGTCTAGTGATAATATAATGTAAAGTTTACCTATAGAAAACCTATGTGTATGGCAACACTGAAGGCTTTAGATGTATATTTAGTAAGAGGTCTCTACTCTTCCGCACCTCATACGTCAATGTCCCATCAGTCATGTTATACATCGTCGGTCCTAATGACCTTCTTCTGTGTAGCACGATTCAAATTAAGCCACACGTAACAGCCAGATACACACGGAGTGGTGACAGATATAGCATCGCTTCTCGACAAGAGATGCGATGGACAGAGTCGAGCTTCGAGCTCATCTAACCGTCATACAGGCTGAGCAGTACGGCGATGTGCCGGCAATCAGCAGCTTACCTAAGGACCAAGTACGTACCTGTCGAAGGTGTGGTCACGTCCTCGACTCTGACGGGTGTGATGGCAAAGACAATTGAGAGTGACGCTTGCATCCAACATGTGTATGGCCTTGTGAGGGGTGTTACAGCATCCTGTGGCTGTCAGTTACGCCTCCTGTGCAACAAGCTTTGCTCACTGCTGTTCTTTTCAGTCCCTTGATGAGCTTTGGGTACGAAAATAATTCAGCTAACGACGGCAAAGTCTTCGTAATCATTCAGATATTGTTGGCATTTTACGAAGTGTCGGCTACGAGAGACCCCTGCTTATCAGGGCTTTGGTCAGCATTATTGTGGGATTAACCAAAGACATTATCCGACTTGTGAGTGTTGTTGATGGAACCTCTCATTCACAGGGGCTTAAGGCTAGCCACACCTGGCGGGCTCCACCTGAGCATGCGCAAACATCTATCATTAGAAGTTAAGAGTTACATAACTTTGACTTTGTTTCTTTCTCTTGACTAGCCTCTCTTTCTTAGCTGTCTTAAGATTCCACTAGCCATAGGTACCTGTAACTACAAGTGCGATCGTGACTTGCTTTGTTATTTCAGGAGGCATCACAGAGTATTACATGCTTGTGTATAACATGCTACAGATTCCTAGCAGGTACCATGTGAACTTCACATATACACTAATTACAGGAATGTTGTTTATCACCGCCCACACACACACACACACACACACACACACACACACACACACACACACACACACACACACACACACACACACACACACACACACACACACACACACACACACACACACACACACACACACACACACACACACACACACAAACACACACAAACACACACAAGGAAAGAGTCTTAATTGTCACTGTTCAGATGAACCTTAAATGACGCAAAGATGACAATACTTTGTCTAATTACACGACAGGAATAATCGGTTAATGAAACCATCATCTGAATCTTGACAAGTGCCTGCTATATAATGTATGGTAATTCCTAGCATTCACATATTCACCCACTGCTGTCATTCTACAGCAAGCGTCGTGTATTGATGTTGATGTTACACTCTTTTGTTACTTAGGAGAGCCGCCGGTGCTAGCAGATAAAATGTAAACAGACTCCACAGCTGCTATCGCGAAGATCTTGATTCTTTGGGGATAGAGCGCACACAAGTTTGCAAGAACTTCCTGTGTGTTATATAATACCAAGCGGTGTAACTTGCGAGCCATAATGAAGACGCAGAGGCTGTTTAGTCATAGATATAATTTTTTATTTGGATGATTGTGATCTGCGAGGCTCTGCCGTGTGTGGCGAGGACTCGAGGCATACAGCGCGACGATAAACTTGAATTACAAGAAAGCGTTGCAAGAAATGGTAACTCATGTCAAAAAGGAACAGTAAAATGTTGCAGCTTTGACATGTAGCTGTTTTAGAATAAAAAAAAACGGTGCGTTGGATGTAGTTCTGCAAAAAGTTCAACGAACAATGACTGTTATGGGACAGTTCTCGGTAGACCAAAGCAACATACAAGAAGAATGACATAACTTTTGAGAAACTGTTAATATTTCAAATTATAAATCTCCCCGTATAGATGTGAACTTGTTTTATCCGAGACTACAGAATAGTGAATACCAAGTGGGGGGAAAGGTTTCCTGTTCAAAAGATGAAAAGATATACCATCTGAGAATAAGATAGACATTTTGCCCTGACTAGCAGTTGTTAAGAAATATTTACCCGTCACGGATAGCGAGTGCCACAGAAATACAAAGAAGCGAAGAACGTGCGAGAGAGAGACAGCACTTCCGCCAAGTAGCACAATGAAGCGGCAAGCAGCGCCGTAGCCCGCGAGACTACCGTGTGGTAGGGAGTTGTGGTGCACGCAGACCCACTCCTTGGAGTGTGTGGTGCTGTGAGAAGTGGTAGCAGTGGCAATAGAGTGGTGCGGCATGATGAAGAGAGCCCCCTTAAGCCAGGCCCGTCGAGACCAGATGATTGACAGGGTTGTCTGTGGCCCGCTGCTCTTGCCAGGCGGTGAGCTGACTCCTGCTGCTGCTCCGTCTTCTCTTCCTTGAGATGCTCCTTCTTCTCCTTGCTCATCTTGCTGTTCGCTAACTCTCTTGCCTTCATTTTTTTTACTTACTACATCTACTGCGTCCTCTTATGGTTGTCCTCTTCCCGCTTCCTGCTCATCCTACTCCTACTTCTGCTACTGCTGTCTGCTGCTTCGTGTTGGTCTTGTTAATCTCGAGGTCGTTTGCCTGAGCGTGGTGATGACATTAGTGGTTCTTCAGAATTAGTATAGCTGACATGTGTGTCTTTATTTTATCTCTATTTTCAGCTGTGCTCTTTTTGTTTTACTGTCGAAAGTGGCTTCGCCTGATAGGACAGTAGATCAGGAAATAAATTATTCATATGTCTAATCCCGTATACAATATAAGGAAAAAAATGAAACTTAATTTTGCTCAGACATACAACGATGCATCCGGCTATGATGCTTTGTATGGCTTTATCTGAGCAATACAAATCTTAAAGGAGAACAAGATGCTCAAAAAAGGAGGTTATTACAAAGTCCAGAAAAGCAGTAAAGCTAACACTGTTCTTGGCTCAGGCGTCTTCTTTGCCCACAGAACTCATCAGATTCTTGTCCATCCCATCTTAAATAAGTCATAAAACAGTCGGGCCACGTCTTCGGGCCTGATAGAGGTAGGCAACTGCAGCACCAAAGAGCGTCAATCGCGTCAAGTCTTTGGGTAAAATCGTCTTTATTGCCTTTACGATTTGAGCCTCCGTTGGGAGCAAGGATTGTTACAAAGGGATCTCCACTAGAAGTCTCAATAAATCTTTTTTGTTTCTTTGTGTCTAGGGCTGTGTTTTCCGTGTTATGGTTTTTAAGGACCGAGCTTTTTTTGTCTAGGTTACATGAAGTCTTTATTTAATTCCACTGGTTTTCATTATAGACGATTCTGCCTTAGGGGCGATGTCCTCCTAAAAGTGGGAAAGTGTGTTTCGTGTTATATACAAATGTGGATAGATGATCTAAAGCTTTACAACATTTGTTCGGGCGATATTCTCTCCGAGCGCCATGACATATGTCTGTTGACACATTACTTCGGGCATCTTGTGGTCTTGGTCATGTTCTAGCTGGAAGGAGCAGCTTAGTTTGTTAGTCAAGCCGAGGCGCTGTGTGGTAAACCTGAGAAGTGTTCATTTGTAAACGCAAGAGGTACGTTGTTGTAAATCAGTTCTTAGCTTGGCAGAGACTGCTTTAAAATTGGAAGGTAGTCCGTTATTTACTTGGTAAGACCCGCCGTGCATGACTATGAGACGAACGTATGCCAGAAATAATACGGCCGCTGACTGACTCAGAAAGAGTATGCCAGTACTGAGCATTGGGGACTGATGGCAGATAATCAGTAAATACTGGAGTCGGCAGCTCTGGGGGGCCGGGCCGACCCAACGCCGCCATCAATCTTCCCTGAGCTTGAGATGTTGTTTCTGCAGCACACACGCAGCCGTCACTCACGTTGCAAGGTCACTGTGCAATGTGCAGTGGACAGGCGGCAGTAGTGGAGGCAAGATTTAGTGAAGGGGCGGAGGGATAGAGCTAGTTAACTACAGACTCGCGGAAAATGTACAGGAAGGGAGCCACGATACTTAATTACGTCTTGTGAGCGGACTATGGGACCTTCATGTTGCACAGGCCATGTTAAGGACATTATGTTTTTTGTGCAATTGGCAGCATGATGTAGATTAAGGAGCGATGAAGGGGCGGGGAAAGGGTGGGGATGGGGGTGGGGGTGATGCCGCTCGTCTGGACAGGGCGGGAGGGGTAGGGGGGGGGGCGGGGGTTGAAGCAAGGGATACGTGGTCGGTAATTGGGTGTAGGGAAGCCTGAGCATTTGTTTATGATGGTCATTAAGCTTTATATTGGCAACATTGTGCAATATGCAAGAAGCATGATGGTGCTACAGGAAGACGGAGGAGAGGCAAGAATAGGGTTATTTGGCTGGTCAGGCGCAGGGGGTAGGAGGGGAAGGGGGGGGGGGCAACTGAGATGAAATGAGTTTTTTAATGGTTTTTATTAGGCCCTTTAGAATTTTATTGTTTGCATTAACTATTGTCTCTTGTAGACTGCGGTGGAGGATAACGCTTTTTGCATAATCGTTTTAATTTCACTCTTATAAAGAATAATTTCATAAGTAAATAATACGAATACGAATTGATATGACATATTCACACGGGAGGGAGAGGAGAGAGAGAGAGAGAGAGAGAGAGAGAGAGAGAGAGAGAGAGAGAGAGAGAGAGAGAGAGAGAGAGAGAGGGAGAGGGAGAGGGAGAGAGAAAGAGAGAGAAAAAAAAGAAAGAAAGAGAAGAGAGAGAAAGAAAGACTGACAAACAGTTTTATTTTCTCTAAACTGCTGCCAAGAAAGAAAACGCCCCCACCACCACCCCACCCCCCGTCCCCAACCCAACCGCCCAAAAAGAAAGAAAAAAAAACTTATCAGGACTTACTTCAAACCAGTGTTTCGACACTTAACCTCGCGTGTGACCTTCGTTGATAAGTGATAATGGGGCCGCAGGTGCTTAAGGACCAACATTGCAGGCCCGGGCATCACGCAAGGCCAGGGTGACTGGGAAATAAGAAGATATTAATTACCTCTTTGCTTGCGAGACCGAAGGCGCTTGTGGACTTGGGTGCGGGGTGATGGATGGAGACTGATTATTTATGGACCATTTATGTTTAATGTGGCGGGCGTGATGGATTTGGGCGGTCGCATTGATTTTATAGTACGATTATGGCTTTAGGCTGGGGTTTAATCTACCATAAGGGTGAAAGAAGCCGAAGTTTGTGTAATAGCGATTCAAAAGAATTACAGCCGCGCTTTCTATACTTTTTTTTATTGCTTATTATTTTGACTAGCCATTGCGCACCAGAAAGCTAATAGCTCCATAATAGACGTGGGTGAGAGTGTATCAGAATGAGGGAAAGAGCAGGAGAGACGAGAACAAGCTCCTCGGCGTGTGTCAAAATAAGGGAAAGAGTATGTGAGAGAAGATAGCCGGCTCCAGGGCGAACATTGTATAACCGAGGGAGCTCCAAGCGCAAAAAGATACGCGGGTCGCCCATAGGAGAAGTGCAACAAAAAGATCCGAACATGATGAGGTTACGGCCGTCAGTCTAACATCAATTTCACCGCAGGCGCTGTGGAGTCATGCGAATTGAGGATTGATGGTTGGACGTATTATGATTGATGAAGCGGAGACGCTGCCGACCTGAAAGATGTTAGGGAATGATTATTTATTTATTTTTCCTTTTTTTCTTCTTTTTTTTTCTTCGTTTTATATACCATATTTGGTTATGAAATGGTTATTGGATTTGAAGTCGTAACTTTAAGAGAAAATATTTGCGTTGTGAAAGATTAGATTGTTAGTTTCGTAGTCCCTTACTCTTGAAGGAAGTCGGGCTGTCAGGAATATTCGTGAGGGAAACAAAAAAGAAAAGAAAAAAGACAAAAGTAGCGTGAAAAGTGAGTGAGTTGCGCGTCCAGCCGCCAGATGTCCTCCTTTGTCCCAGCTCGGCCGCCATGACGCGTCTTGTGTTTTTATTCTTAATATCCCATGATGAAGCCTGTCCAACTTTTTTGGCAGACAGTTTAGGACGTCACTTCGCGCGCTTTTAATGTGAACATCATTGTCACTTTCAACCCCCGCGGCTAGCTACGATAATGGCCCGGAGGCATTTCAGAAGGGAAAAAATCTAACGTTAGCAGTGTTTACATGACGTGCTTGCGCCCCTCTAATGTTATGCTGATGACAACTCTTCCTTCATGAGTCTCCGGGAGATAATGTTACAATTATTGTCATTTTCCCAGCTCGTATTTCTCGTTTTAGAGTCGCTTTGATAAAAGAAGTTCCCGCCGGTGGAATCCCCCCCCCCTCCCCGCGCAAACTCCTCACCATCCAGCCCAGGATTAGTGTGGTGTGTGTAAGTCTCCTCTTAAGTAAACTCAGGCGCACAATAACACCACATCACGGTGCATTAGCTCGCCCGATGATGCAATACAGCCCCATAAACCCAATACCCAGAAAACTTTAACCGCGCTTCTCAGAAACTCTATACAGGCACCCCCTTTCTCTCGCCCTTGTAGCTGGGTATGTAGCAGAGGGTATCTGTGTGATAATCTGCCTCCCCTTCTACCCCATCTACCCCTTTTCAGCCTCGCGCCTCTACACAAGAGTCTCAGGTAGACGATGCACGCTCCGATGAGTCTCGTAGGCCCAGAGAAGGAGGACTCGTCCGCCGCCGGATTTTTTGGCCAGTGCTGCTATATAGATTATGTTTCCCGTAGTCGATGCTGTGCAGCGATTGACGCGGCTGTGAATGGTCAGGATTCGTAAAGTGTTCGGTATAGAGACGTCTGTGCGGAGAGCGCGGGTATTTGTGACGATACATTAAAGTAAACGAACGTAAGACTTTGGTAGGACGACCTTGCTTGGCTGTCGGCTTGCGCGTTCACACTTGGCTTGAAGAGGCTGTTTATGTGACAGCCCGTCGGCCGGTCCAAGTCTGGGTCGCTCTTATAGCCTTCTTCAACTGCTAAAAATTCAATTTAGCTTTATAAATTGGGTTTTATCTGTATCGGGCATTAAAAAGATCTCGATTTATTACTTGGAATCTGACCTTAGGAAATATATATCAGTTCTTTCTTACGATGTTACTGGAGAATAACCGATCTTTTCAGCTAGACGTGTGATTCATTGATGTTCGTCCTTCAGAGGCCCCGCGCTAACGTTCTGTCCGAAAGATTTTGAAACGTATTTTGAAACCCATGAATAGTGGTCATTACAGGTTCTAATCCGCTAATCACTATCTAATATCAACACAAGCCACATGTAAAGGAATTCGGTCCCCTTTTCAGGTTTCTTTCGTCGATACTCACCTGTGTAGCTAATTCCACCGATTCATTTGGACTTCCCAGTCTCTCGCTTTGTGTGAAGTGTGAATCTAACCGTGCCGTAAGTTCCGTGGCCACTATTATTCTGATGTCGATGCCAGCGAGTGAACACTGAACAGCAGGGAATGGTGCTGGAAATGAATATATTAATTATCAGCTCTACCAGCACTTAGGTGGTCTCCATACTTAACCTTTATAGACAAACCTTAACCTTTTCGGTGGAAAAAAAAGAAAATGCCTGAGTAGATTTTTTTAGTCAGGATTTGTTTTCTGCCGGTGACGTATTACCTTTGGTTCGAATAGAGCTGGTGTGAAGAAATTCGAAAGAGCTTCGCATGTTGTGATTGTCAGGTTTTACCGAAGTATGCGGATATATAAGTAAAATGTCGTGTAAGAACATTTTAAGAGCACATAAGGACTTTTTCGTCTGTAGACTGAATAATTGCTGATAGCATGAGTCTTGATGGTGTAAGTGTGAGGATAAGCACAGGTAGTGTGAGTGTGAGTGCGTGTAGGAGTGGGCGTGACGGAGTGTCGGCGTGGCGGGCGCTGGCCGGATTAGCGAGGTCTGACCATAATGGCGGTGACGGGAGTATCAACCATTAAAAGCCTTTCAGCACTTGGGTGTTACGGGACTCAAAAAATCAGAGCTGCCAATGTCGAGGCGATTTTATGTGCTTGTTGTGTTCCCTGTAGATCGATGCGTCTCGGGGATGATGATGGTGCTTCGGAAGATAAGGGGTGTCTGCGCGAGGGAAAAAGTGGTTTATAGAGCCGTGGGTCTCTTTAATCCCATGACAAGCCCCCCCCCCCCTCCCCCTCTCTCTCTCTCTCGCCCCACACACACCAAGATAGAGGTAAAAATCCTAAGTGCTTGACAACGCTGTCGGGGCCATAAAGCCGTGTGTGAGAAAGAAAGAGTACTCTTGTGGCCTCTTGTGTTCTCTTTGTACGAGAGGGTGAGCTGTGCTCTGGACATTGTGTGCTGGAGGCGCAGTACACTCTTGCCACAGTTCTGCCTGCCACCACTTCTGGATGTAATCAGTGGTACTTTCTCACTCGCCCCGAAGCAAACGAATAGAAAGAGGTTATGTATTTTTTAATAATTTTTGAATTTGTTATTATAGGAAGCGGGAAAGTCTGCAATTCTCCGTTTCCTTTCTTGTAACAGCCCCTGGCAATGAAGGGGACACCGACACGAACCTCAGGGACACCCCTTCAAAGAGTGGTGCCCCCCCCCCCCCGTCTGGTCGTCCTGTCCTATGCCTGTAACTTAATGCCTTCTCTGTTATCTCCTGAGGAAAGGTTCGGATCCTACCTTCTGCCGATGTGAATGTTGCCAAGTGCGTTAATCCAACTCTATAACTACGTCTATTTGTTTCCTCTCCCACTTATATGTTAGAATGTTTTCTATGTTTTCAATTTCTTTTTTTTCCAAAGAATATTTAGGTGGTCGAGGTTGAACAATGGACTTCAATCACTGCAACTGACAGTTGACAGAAATATTGCGATACCTGTGACAATAAGGACAGAAACGCCTCCGTCATCCCAAGCGACCCGGTGGACGACAGATTGTGAGTGAAAGAATCGACTCCGCCTCTCGGGGGATTCAATCCTATCTGACGCGGGCCGCTGATGCTCAGATTAGCTTGGATTTCTTCACCTATACTCTTACATTTTTTCTGCCGTGGAAAGCTTTCGTCTGACAACCCGTAATCAGCGGTGAAAAGAAAGTACGCGAACGTTTGGTGCCATTGTCTGAGAGACATTCCGATTGCGAAATGCACATAACGAGATTGAAGAAGCATATGGGACCCGAAATTCCTCTGTAAGTGATATATAATTTTAGTTCATTTCAATTTAAGAGTAGATTTTAGTGCCGCAATGAAAATAATTCCGACTGGTTAGTGTTACACCATTATTCATATTTTAAAGTATGTGGCTAAAACGGTCTTGTCTACAAATAGCAACAAGATGTTCGTTCTCCCTCCACTTGCGGAGCGAAATTACTTTATACCAGCAACTTGCTTCCGCTAATAGCAACATGCAAGCCACCGGTAGAACAATGGAACTTGCAACATAATAAAATCTGATAACTGGTTTGGATATGCAATTTCATCTCTGCAACATGGCCTCCGTGTAGAAGTTTTCACGTGCCTGCCGTGGATTCAATTTTTCTTGGACATTCCGAGTCGCCGAGAACAAAAAGGGGGGAAAAATGTATACTAAACTCCTGAAGGTGTTAGGATGTATAATGAGGAGGGGGAGGGGAGGGGAGGGAAAGTAAATGGTTGGGTGAAGTAAAATGGATTTCTGTTTTATGTCTTCTACGTGTAGTGAGGGAATGTTCTGAAGTTTGCGTGATGTAAAACAGGTATATTCATAAGATGTGCCTATGTGGGGATGTCACTGAATTGAACACTGAACACACAACCTTTTATTGGCAAAAATCTCCATTATTGCAGTTTTATTATTGTATTCTTTTGTGCACGGCCGTAAAACCATCCATTGTTACAGACATTATAGTTTACGCAACTTGAATTTTACTCATCCTCATTACGGGCGCACTGTTTTCGCTCAGTGCGTGTCAACTAAAAAGCAGAACTAATTTGAACAACGACGAATCACTGTAATGATAATCTTGAAAGCCCGTAGCAATGTGTGAGGCAACTTCTTTAGCGCGGACGGCTTCCATAGTAGACACAAGGGCCATAACAACCTCAAATTACCGCTATTGCCACATTAGTCATGCACGAGTGGCCAGGGGGTTGAGCGGGATTGGCGCGCCGTCGCTGGACACCTCTGCGACGCGCGGAGGTCCTCTTCCTGCCCTCTTTGCTTGGACTCTGGTGGCTCTAAATAGATGTCTTTGTAGTCTTGCCTTCGCGTAACGTACTGCACTACGCGGGGATGAAAGACACCACGCACACCAAATCGGCTTGCTCTGCAAGCAGCGAAACAACGATGAACATTCCTGCCACTCACACAACAATCACCGCCTCCTCTACCACAACCCTACCTCCACCAGCACCCCAGGTCACCCTCCTCCACCTCCACCACCACCCCAGGTCACCCTCCTCCACTCCACCACCACCCCAGGTCACCCTCCTCCACTCCACCACCACCCCAGGTCACCCTCCTCCACCTCCACCACCACCAACCACGCACCAACACACCACAGCACACCCGGACATGCACTGGTGACCACGGGGCTCGCGGGGTGTCAGTGTCGAGGTCTCCGGAATGTTATCAAAGCTCCAGGTCCAGCCCGGTCCACGCCGCAGCCACGGTATATGACTCGAGCTTTCTGTCTGTACCATAAAACCTCCTCCTCTTCCTCCGGTGCTTCTCTAATTTCGGTTCCATTCCTGAGTCATGTTAGAAGAAGAAAATTACCTTTAGAAAAGGCGGATTTTTTTAGGGGAGAGGGGGAGGGGGATCATTTTTTCTAGTTGGATTTAGAGGTAAGTTTTTCAGCAAGGCGTGGTTGGAGGGCTCCCAGGGAACGAGTGTGACGCTGCAGTTTTCCCTGGGCCTGTAGTGTACTTGTCGTGTGTCGTAATTAAAGTGCACGTCACGAATTTACTCAGGCGGGGTTCACTCGTGTCATTTGCAACTATGGCAGGTTCCATTGACCCCGGGTGAGAGTGTGTCTGTAACACCACTTCCCTAAGGGGAGAGGACGATTGAGTGCGACCACCATTTCCCCCAGGGGGAAACTCTTACTTGACAAGTGCTTGGCTACGTGGGGTTCTGCTTGCGTAAAAATGTATCTAGTCAAGTCCACTGGATCATACTGGATCATATTCCAGGGTAAAAGGCGTTTAGACACCAGTCCCACAGGGGAAAGCGCAAAGAGGGGCAGCGAGTGACCGCACCTAGATTCCCGATTTCTTATTTATTTACCCCTTTAAGAGAAGTGATTAATCAAGCTGAAGTAGGAGATGTGTGGTGATTTCTTGAGCCTCTGTTTGAAGATGTATGTTTAATTCTAAAGCCCAGGACAGGCAAACATCTTCAGTTGCTTGAATAAGATAATATCATTTTAAATTTCTTCGAGGCGAATTATTGTGGTGATGACGTAATTCATCAGGAGGTAAGGCTTATTCTTTGAGAGCTGCAAGGAAGACATCGCACGGAGAAAAAAATAAATAAAATAAAGAAAGACATAGGAAACGACGCAAAACGGGACATTTAACCTCTTGTCACACCCACCAAGATATCCCACTTCCTACACTCTAAGAAAGGAGAAGAGGAAGAAGACGAAGAAAAATGAGAAGGAGAAGGAGAACGAAGAAAGAGAGAGAGAAAGAAGAAAAAAAAAAAACATTTTAACTCCTGTCACAGCCGCCAAGATTTCCTCTTCCCACACTCCCAAGAAAGGCCAGTCGCCTTAGGTTTGTTTCGTCGGGGAGTTTAACATATTACGACCCCCATGCATTTAATGAACAGCCCTTTGACTACGAGGGAACAGAGTCGCCTTTTTTTTTATTAAGAGTGCAATTTGAAGTTTGTGAACCGTGGGAAGGTGGAGATAGTGTAGTTAAAGCATTATGTTGCCTAGCAGGGTATGTGGTGTGGGGAACTACTGGCAGGCTGTTATGTGGCTCCCTGCTGACTTTATGGGACAACTTGGTTCATGGGGCGGGGATATGTCCATGCTAGGGGCGGGGGGTGGGGAGGGGTCAGAAGTAATAATAAGAAGTGGCTTTGGTGTTTTGAAGAAACGAGAGAGAAGGAAAGAGGCAAGAACAAATGGACGGTGGAAATTCATTGCCTACATAAACATGAATAGGTTTACACAGAAAGTAGTGAGTGAAGAAGAAAAAATATAGACGAAAGAGGAGGAATAAATGGATATGAAAGAATATATTGAAGAGCATCCAATGTGCAATCTTCTTGTTGCAAAATCTCCTCAAATGTTTGCGTTGTGTATTCAACGTCAGCCTCGGGGAGCATTGGCCACGGACATTTGGCCGAACAGCCGCGGCCTCATGGCAGTGCCGCCACACCCGCCGCGGCCTTAAAAGCAAGAAGATCAGCGCTCACCCGCGGCCTCCCTCGCATCACCAGCAAGACGTCACCGGCGGCAACAAGTGACATTTGGTGGTGTCCTCGGCGGCGACGGGCGAGGCAGACCCTTCATGACGTACGCTCCGGGAAGTGCCTCGGCCCCCCATCGCGCATGCGCCTTGCACTCGCTGACGGCATGACCTGCTTGCGAATGCCATTATAGAATTGAAAACACTGGTGTGTCTGTCTGCAGGGTATTGTGTATGCGTAGCCAGGTAGTGGTGTATGACGAATGGTATATGACGTGTTTTGTTTATTCATGATAAAAGAGTGGAAGAGAGAGCGAAAGAGAGAGAGAGAGAGAGAGGGTGGGAGGGATGGGAGGTAATGTTTACACGAGGAAGGAGTGCATTGTCGTACACACACCGAGCCATGCACGAGTCATGGTGTGGCAAAGCCTCGTGGCCAGGTGTGCAACGTACACCTTGCCTGTCATTACCATCCACTGCTTAACACCTCGAGCACACACAAGCAGGAGGTGCGAAGGAGCGACCGCAGTGGTGTGTGCTCGTCACCTGTCACGGCTGGATAATTGCAGCGGGCATATCATAATAACAAGTCCATCACAGGGCGAGTGATCGCCGCAAATGGCAGTGACATTACAGAGGAGTTACCTGTTGGGATTCTTGCAACACATTTCCCTCCAGTATGTGTATCTGACTCAATCGTGGAGATAATTATCACCTGATTCAGCCAAGTACAACTTGCTTATCTATTGTTCTTTTCATGATGAAGTTCAAGACTAGATTGAGTGATGCACAAGGTCAGATTTAAATAAATTTACAAAAAAATATCGTCTTTGGGCGATCTAGATATAAAATAGTGTGAATATGATATTCCCAGTCGAGGGCGCTCCCTCTTGATATTTTTACCCCAAGTTCAGGATAAAGATTACAGACACATTTTTCCCGATACCGAAAAAATCTCATATGGGCTTCACCCTCGTCATTTTAAAAACTTTTTGTCCCATGAAAAAAATACACTAGACTGAGCTCTAACGACAGATAAAAAAAATAAGGGTATAGGAAAAGAGTTCTCCAAAATAGCGAGGATCTTGTGCAAAAGTTGGTGGCGCGACGACCAAAATGTGTGTGTGGCTGTCTAGTGTTGACTTACGTAAGGTCACCCGGGGATCTAGCCCGCGTCGTCCCTGGAATGATGGATTGAAAGTGGACAACGATGGATGTAGCCACCGTATCCCCAGGCTGTGACTTCGGCTTAGCCTCCTTGTTTCGCCGGGAACGTGGGTGTGTTTGATATGCATTTCTTATTATAATTCAATTATAATCATATTGCAAGGAAGTGAAACGAAGGCGTATTTCCGAGGCACGAATCGTTTCAGTTGGGCGAACGCGGATGTTCGGGCGCCAAACACTGAAGTCGTGGCCAGCGTCAAGTGTCCGTCAGTGCAGGATGGATCGGTCCCCCGTGTCATTGGTGAAAATCTAATGATGATGAAACGCCGCCTGCATCCCACTAAAACGTTTAAAGGGAGGAAAATAGTGCGAAGCTAATTTTTGTTGGTGGTTCTACATGTAGCATCCCTAATAAGCAACGATCTGGTGACTGGCATGCTTTAATCAGAACTCTCTTGAGAGATTTCCACCAGTTGACGTACAAGACGGCGAAATTGTAACCGGACGTAGGAGGTGCTGACGGCCTTCCTTTCCCTCACTTTGTAAACATGCTTGCAGACACTGCCAGAAGCATGAAGATGGTCGCTATAAAGGTGACAAGCCTTTGGACTTGCCCGACGAAACAAAAACTCCCGAAAAGAGTTTATTTATAACATGACTCCCTGATCCATTTTCTTCATGATTTGCGAGGGTGACATCTGGTGGCGAGGAAGGTAACTAGCGCCACACCCAGGGCGCGGGAAAGTGAGGGTGGGTGTGGGCGGGAATGCAAACAAACATGGCGAGGGGGGTGTATCAGATGAAAAAGGTCGGGGCTTGACAATGCTATGTGTTACCAGTGCGCTGAGGGCGGAGTCTTTTGTGCAGATGATGTGACGGATCACCTCCACGTCACTGAGTCAATGGTGTCATGCCACGATCAATTTCATTAAGTAATAAAGAAAAAAGGATCTTGCTCGAGATCCACGTCTTTCATTTTTCGCTCTATCATCGCGGATTATATGACTTTGAAACCTGTAACAAAGGGCTTGCCTTTTTATATTTGTTTTGCGCTTCAATCAATTATGTGCTGACTAACCTCACGTCTACCAATCTCAACTAGGACAATCTCTTCTTTCCCCCTCCTCCCTCATCCCACCCTTACCCTGTATCCTCCACATCCTCGTCCCTCCCTCACCCTTAACTCGCCCTCCCTCACCCCCACCGCTCCCTACTCCCGCTGTGACGTGACTGTCAGGAGGTGACATGACAAATGGAGTATCCGTGATTCATGTCGACACAGTGGCTGACGAAGCGACTGTATCTAAGCCGGACTTGTGAGGTGGTGTGTGAGAGGGAGAGTAGGGGGAAGGGGAGGGGAGGGGAGAGGGAAGGGGGAGGGTAACGGTTAGACGTTATTTGCTTCATCGTTAAGTTAATGTTCCGTTTCGCTTGACTGATTCTCACTTAACTTTTTTTTTTCTCTCTCTCTTTCGCGGATTTGTTTTTTGGTCGTGTGCCTTTTTATTGTTGTAATTTATTCCGAAACTTATTTGATTTAGAACAAGTACCCAAAAGTGATGTTTGGTTTCTTCTCCTGAATAGAATTATCTTTCAAACATGAACAAAAACGAAGAAGAAAAAAAGGTACCCAGTGTAAAAGACCCGTTGTATATATTTCCACCGGCTGCATCACTATTTATAGCTGTGGACATTGTTATAACGTTTATGAGTCCATTCTTTACGCAGATGTGGACAAGCATGTAGCTCTGTTGATAACTGCATTGGTAGCACCTGTTGTCTTGTCAGCTCGTCCGCTCGCTCTCCTATTTGGCGTCCCCGCTGCGATCGCCAAATGCAAAGGACGCGGCCGCAGGACCGCCTGCCTTTGCCCTTCACCATCAGGCTGCTTGCATCGCCGACCATCATCACCATCAGTCGTGTTGTGGGCGGGTGCGTGGTGGCTCGCTCGCCTCCCTACACAGCCATCACAACTCACGCTTGATTAGTACCAGTAATGACCTCATCAGGCCAGTAAGTAATGGCCGCCATCAACACCAACATCACTGAGTCATCACCATCTCATCAACACCATTGCACCATTGCACTTGTCGGGCTCGAGGATGCAGAGTGTGGACACGTACCGGCGCCTCTTATCTTACTCCTTCTTGTTATCACCCTTATGTCATTATTATAAATTTCTTATCGTCGAAATCACACCCTTGTTAACACCATCGTGCTATTACTTCACTTGACTACCATCACCAGGCTGCCGTCATCACTCAGCTATCACCATCATCACTGCCACGGTGTCATCACCAGGGCCGCTGACGGGGTCCAAGTCCGTGTAGTGTAGTCAGATCGTCTTAGCGTAATGAACCGCAGTTTATATTCTGCTATGCATCACTTGTAATGTTATGTAATTATTTACTGTCGGGACATTCAGGGTTGGAATGGCCGTGTTTTGTCCATGTCACAGTCGGCTTACAGCGCTAGCTTGGTACCCGCCGCCGCGCACAGACCGCCGCCCGCCGCCGCCAGCCCGCCCTCCTCAAAACTCCCTCCTGCAACCACCCCCTTCCCGCGTCGCCCTCGTCTGTGCCTACTTCGTGTCATCTCCCACCTCTCTGCCGTTGTCTGGTCGCCCCGCCTCGTCTTGCAACGAGGCATTTTTCGTCAGTCATGTTTTCATATTTTGTTTCATCATGTCCATCACTTCTCGGTACATGTTTTTTCCCCTTTCGCAGGCACCGACAACCATGGCTGCTTCTCCTGACCACCTCATCACCATTCATCACTTCTTATCAGTGCTCATAACCCACCTCATCCTAGTGAATCACCCCTCATTACCACTCATCATCGTCCTCCATGGCCCCTCATCACCTCACACCTTACGACAGTCACCTCCAGAGAGTAAAATCTATTACGCTTTGTCCTCGCGGTGACCCTGGGCACTCTCCCCCCTTACCCCCTCCCCTTACACACCTGAAAGCACTCGTTTTTTATGACAGATGTTCCCTTGCGTAAAAAGACAACCTGTGAATAGGACATGGACGCATAATCAGCATAAGGTGTATCACCTTTTCCTACAAATTCAGGCCACATCTGCGCGCCCACACTCGTTGCAAATCACTCACGTTGCACTCGAGCATCAAAATGCCTCACGAGCAATCCTCGCCCCTCGTGGCCCCGCGCCGCCGGTGCCTGCGATACCAGCAGCTCGAACATGGCCGAGTACACTCTCCGCCGCGTCTAATTCACGCTATTCATTATTATGATGGCTAGGGATTTACGGACAGTAAATTCCAGGCAAGAATGAAATTATAGTTGATGAATGCCGGGCCGAGAGTAGTCGTCATAAATACGCGTTATTCATCGCGAGCCTTCCCGTCGTCCGCACACACTCAGACGCGTCCGTTCGCGCCGCGCCGACTCGCCGAGTGATGGACTAGCGAGGTTTTGAAATGTTCCTCATCAAAATTAACTGATCTTTGGGAATTATCGTAGCGTCCATAGTCGGCCATGATGGGACGCAATGTGAGAGCCATTATCGCTGATGAGGTCCGGCTGCGCGCGTGTGTGTAAGGCCTATAGTAAGTGGACGTCGTATGTTTTCTGCTTTTGGCGCGGATAATGGATTCGGTTGCGAGGCTTACGTCATCGTTGCCGTCGCTCTTCACCGATTTTGGGGCGAGGGGGACGAGAAGCTTTTTGGTCTTCGGGAGATGGAACTCTTGTTCTTTGACATGTATTTCAAGTTATATGCATTTTTTGACGTGTAAATATAAACAGCTGGTCCAACTCATATGCAACTTCACTTTTATCTTCAGAACTTGCCACTAACATTCCTCAAAAAAAAAGAAAAAAAAAATGTGAAACAAGTGTAGCTGCATTGATGCACTTCACCAGCTGTTAGTCATGGTTCACTGCGCTTAGGGGTGGGGCGGGGGGTGGGGGGGTGGGGGCTTGGGTAGAGATGAGATGCATAGGCTCATTAATATCTACTACCTCGCTCCCCTCCCCCTCGCCATCCTTCCCTCCCTCCACCCCCCCCCCCTTCCTTTCCCAGGAGGAACACGGCTATACTCATTCAAATATGAGTGTTGTTTTGTGAATGTGTAATAAAAAAACTCGTCTTGACTCACCTACTCATCACATGGCCGACTCATCGCTTCGGGCTTGTCTTGTCTTTTCTTTTTGATGTTTTAAAATCTATGTGAGTACAATCGCAGCATAACACATAGCTATGAGGATCGTTCGCTCAAATGCCTTACTTTGTTTATATTTTTCCATAGCTACATATCTCTCTATTTATATACACAATATAGTGTATTTACGGTTGTTTATATATATATAGATAGATAGAAAGATAGATATGTTTATGGGGATGTATGTATGCGTGTGTGTGTGTGTGTGTGTGTGTGTGTCTATATATATATATATATATATATATATATATATATATATATATATATATATATATATATATATATATATATATATATATATATATATATATAGACACACACACACAAATATATATATATATATATATATATATATATATATATATATATATATATATATAATACTTTTGTTTACACACAAATGCATCATTCAAGTGGTTATAACATACAAGGGAAATGATCTCATTGTTGAGTCTAGTGTAATGATTTGGGGAATCCCCTTGACATTGGCATAGAAAAAGACAGTCAGATGATATCAAAGACTGCTCCTGCGTGAGTCATTGTTAAGAGCAACGGACGCGGAACAAGCCAGTCGAAAGACCTCGAAGTCTGCGGAAGAAATGCCTTCCTTGTTTTCGAATGGTCTGCTGAGCGTATATGAGAGGCGCTGCAGGTGGAGCGGGCGGGCCTGGCGTGCGTGGGAGGCGCTGCAGAGGCAGAGGCCGTCCCCGCCCGTCCGATGGCGCAGGAAGTGGCGGAGATCGAGAATCTGTCGAAGGTCAGCGCTAAATATATCTGCGCGTTCAGTGTCATTCCATTTAATGATGTCTCTGATTGATCTCTCTCGTTCGCTTTTTGTTTATGCATGGCTCCCTCGACGTGGATTTAGCGTTGCTTAGATTTAACGTCTTGAAAGATGGTCGCGATTTGTTAACACGGTTTGGCATTTCCGCCCCGAGAGGATTTATAAGAGTATTTAGAATGATTTCGTCTTCGTCGATTTTATTACAAAGGGAGTGACTGAACTAAGCGAATTTCTTTTGAAGAATCGCTCCTGGTATGTTAAGATGACTGGCTTGAGGACCCAGCTTGTTTCGTTTTTGAAGGCAGAGGGTCATGCACGGTATCCAATTTTCTGTTCATGAATAGAACTCCCTACCCACCTACCCCCACCCCAGCCACTCCCGTCCATCGTTCAGTCTCGCCCCTCCTTCTTCCCCACGCCCCTCACAGTGGGACTCTCCCCCCCCTCCCCGCTCGGATATTACCCTCGTTAGCCGCATTTTAACAGATCCTTTCAAAACCTCAGATTAATGACAGTTAATGAACCCAACTGATGAGGTTGCGTCCCCTCCCCCTCCCCCTCACTCTCCCCCTCCTTCTCCATCTCATGACCATATAAGTGCGTCCTGATTATAGAATCTATCAGGGATGTACATCATTTATCCCAATCCATTCTCAGAGAGTTTTGGCTACGTATATAATTCTTTTGCGAAGTTTGGATTCTTTATAAATGTATTTTTTATTCCATTTGACTTTATTGTTCTTCTACTGATACCGGAATAGGCGTGTGTGTGCGAGAGCCCATAGAGGGGCAACTAAGGCTTTATGGCAGCGTAGTAGATGCCTGATAGATTGTAGAGTTTTATTCTAGGGTTTTATTGGTTTTTATATCTGGGTTCTCGCGTTATTGTCGCGGGGCTCAGCTATGGATTTTTTATATAGCTGTATATGAGATTTTTACATTCGTATGTCCATTTCTGTCAAAAAACGGAGAAAGTGCATAGTGTTTTGGAAGTGTCCGGCCTAAAGCGCGGTTTTATTAAATCATATGCTTATGGCTCACGAGGTCATTCTGCGTCACATCGCCTGACGCACGGAGATAACGCGGCCAAGTTTACGACGCCACCACGAGGCCGCGGCCATTTACAACTACCGTGTGTCCCCGGGTAATCATGTACACATTTTATCAGCCGTGACAACACGTACCATTTTGGCCTGATATATTCAAGTGGCGAAATGTAATTCATCCTTTTTTTAGGCTTCGAATTGCGGGGTTATTGGGCGGGAACTTGCGAGTCGGGGACCGCCACAGAGGCTGCGGTGTTTGCAGACGTCGAGAAACCTTTTCCCTTTGTCTGGCCGTGGCCGCGTCGTGACGGAACTTATCAGGAGGGTGTCATATGCCTGTCATATACGTGTCGTGCGGCGCTCATATAAGGCACCTTCGTGTGTGACCCTGATAGACCGCTGCCACGAGGACCGCCGCTCGGAAATCGCGATCGGAGGAGGGAGATCGAGGGACGATCGGTGACGTCGATCCTTCGCTCCTCCTCCTGAAGAGATAGAGGGATTCATAGACAAAAAGTGTGTGTGTGTGAGATTGTGTATGCCTGTCTGTATGCATTGATATATATGCACACACACACACACACACACACACACACACACACACACACACACACACACACACACACACACACACACACACACACATATATATATATATATATATAAATATATATATATATATATATATATATATATATATATATATATATATATGTGTGTGTGTGTGTGTGTGTGTGTGTGTGTGTGTGTGTGTGTGTGTATGTATGTATATGTATATGTATATGTATATATATATATATATATATATATATATATATATATATATATATATATATATATATATATATATATATATATATATATATATATATATATATATATATATGTATATGTATATGTATATATATATATGTATATGTATATGTATATATATATATATATATATATGTATATATATATATATATATATATATATATATATATACATATATACATACATACATACATACATACATACATACGTAATAAGGTCAATTTATATATATTTATGCTTTGTTACTTTCTGAATATTTTCACTCCTGACGTTCATTAGATCATCACAAATCAGTTACATTTTTTCATCTCCCTGCTTGTGATCATCATATGTAGAGTCTTCATAAGATCAAAGGTACGCCAAGCAACTAGAAACATTTAGCCTTGTGGACGAAGCCCTTAGTCAAGTGGTCAGTAGTGTAGCATTAAGATAAGAGGACGGCTCTCATGCATAATGCCCTCATGGCTGAATATACGGCATTTTTGACATATTTCAAGTGATATGCTAATCCTTGTCTTTTTTCTCTCTCCTCAGGTAAGTCACATCACCTTCCCTTGGTATCAGCGACAGTGCAGAGTTGGTGCTCAGTGAGTATATATTTTTTCTTCTTTTTTTCTCAAGTTTGGTGGGCGTCATCTGGATGCCCCATCGGTCGGTGCCGGCGGGTCGGCGGAGTCGTAATTGATATCATGCTCATGTCGGCGACTTCCTGTCGACAGAAAATCAAGGGCGGGTCTTTTACGTGTATTCCGATTCTTGTGTACCAAGTGACTTTTTTGCATCGGACCAGTCCTTCCGATACTCTAAATTGCTAGATTAAGAAGCATGGAATGATCGAGAAAAGTCCGAGCGCTTTTGCCTTGATCTCCTCCGCCCGGCCGCCTTCCTTACGCGCTCCTCCGGCGTCCAGTCCTCGCCCTCCCCGCCTCCTCGCCCACGTCGCCCGGCCTGTTATTTCGTCAATGGCTCTTAATGGACATCACTTAGCGCCCTGGTATCTCCGGTGACACGTCAAGGAGCCAGCGCCTCCCTCCTCTGATTGACGCCTGCCACGGTGACGCGACACAAAGAGGCAAGAGGAAGCCAGAATGGGACCAGGATTCCAGGGACCACATCGTCTCAGCTTTACAGGGAGTTTCGTTCAGTTGAAATGTTCTAAACATTATCTTTAAAAGAAAAAAGAAACGTCGAGTATAACTGCACGAGGGGATTAAATCTGCCATGTAACACTGACCTTATGTGTGTGTGTATATATGTATATGTATATATATATATATATATATATATATATATATATATATTCATTAACATATCATAGTGAATCATTGATAATGATTCACTAATCGCCAGCTGTGTTCAAGTAACATGGCTTATTCGTGGGATATTTCAGGACTTAGACGTAGGCATCAGTTACAGGAATGGCAGCCAGGTCCTTCGCGGTGACCCCCCCCCCCCCCACCAACCCTCCTTTCGTGGGGTCCCCAGATATCCAGAACCTGAAGTTGAAGGGTGAATTGCACTTTCCATTGTCTTTATATGAAGTTTCTAATTTTTCATGGTCTTCGATTATCATGTCAGTTGTCAGATAGGTGATGAGTTTGCAGAGAAGCGAAGGAATAGGATATTTGTGTGCGTATGTGTGTGCCTGTGTGTGTGCCTGTGTGCGCGTGGGGTGGAGTGGGTAGGTAGGGGGTGGGGGGGGTTGTTCTCGGAGCCTCACCCATTCGGCTGTAAGTACCCGTCAATAATGGGAATATAATCAAGGTAATATGCAGGTGGACGCATTAGCGGGGGTGACACACAGAGAGAAAAATGTAACCATCCAGCCCCGTTACATATTATTCCATTAGAGACACATGCTAGTGGCTATAAAAGTCGGTCCCGGGCAGTTTATAGAGCCCAGTCGACCACACCATTTCTAACTTACATGGATGACAATTTTTACCCGCGGTTCTATCTTGCTTTATAGATCCGCCGGGACGTTCTTTTTTTCCCTAGCGCACATTCTAGTGCTGGATTCTTGGCCGTCGATACTGGACCGTTCGGCCAAGTGAATCCGGATTTAGGATTGTCTGAGTTGCGCCTTTGCGCATCACGAGCCTCTTCTGTTGCGTTCGCTCCGCCTGGCGTGGGTTCTCCTCTCTGCCTCGCGCGCTCCGAGAGGGGGGGGGAGAGAGGAAGAAAGAAGGAAGAAAAGGAGGAAAAGAGAAGGCCTGATGAAGAGAGGTGTAAGAAAAAGAAAACGTTCGGATGGATAGTGATGTATTTCAATAATTGTGCAGTTTCGCTAGGATTCCATAGCAGTTGATATTTTGTTGCACTACGATCGTTTTATTTTTTTCACTTATAAAAGATGTATAGAAAACAAATTCCTTTTCTGTTGGTACCGGTTTAGGTAATCGAAGCTTTGTATCGCCTTCCATTGTACACGCCACCTTTGACCCCACTTAATGCAGCCGCTTATTGGAGTAATATTTAAAACTCACTGTCGCTATCGCATCTGTGGGCGGGAATTTAGAAGAAACAGGATATAGTACTGCCTGTCTTGTCTAGGTTAATTCTAGGTAGTTCGATTCACACACACACACACACACACACACACACACACACACACACACACACACACACACACATATATATATATATATATATATATATATATATATATATATATATATATATATAAATTCACCAATTTGTGTATAGTACACCTTATGTATATATTGAAATTCTCTTGTATACAAACAAAGTTATAAGTAATGCCTCGCGATCACACTCTTGGTAGAGAAATTGAATAGGATTCGTCGCCAGGACTTGTCTTACGAAGGTCAGGGCTGGAAAGAAGATGGCCAAACTTTCATTAATCCCGATTCTCTTCGGCGTCTCACCCGGCCTCGTCTTCCCCAGCCTCGTCCTCGTCAGCCTCGTCCTCGTCAGATGTCCTGGTGTGCCTGTGGCCACCTGACCTCCCCGCGCGACCTGGAGCCGTTCGACCTCCACTGAACCCTATCAGCGTCTCAGAGTGTGAACTTGCTCTCAGCGTCTTCCTCTATCGGGTGCATCATCTCGAGGTTTGACTTGATCCTTGCAGCCGCTTGCAACTCCAGTGGAACGCATCGGATCACGTCCCTCTGTTCCATTTCCGACTCTGCTGTTTGGAAATCCAAGTCCTGTTGTTCAAGAAAGATTCTATATTTAGGACTACCTACTTTCCTATTTACAGAAACCAATTGGATCTGTGGATTCCAAATCCCCCCCCCCCCCCTCCTCCTCCTTAGCCCCCTACAAACTCTTGAGCATCTCTCTAGAAAGCCTCTCCTCCAGAGGTCCACCCAAAGATTCTTCACATACTCCTCCCGTCTCCACGACTCCCATTGGTCACCCCCCTCCCCTCCCTCGCCATCAAGACTCCCCTTGTCCTTCGTCCTCACTCCTTCCATCCCAAGACAACCCCCCAACCCCTCCCCTCTCCACCTCCTCCGGTCCTTCTCTTCCTTCCAACAAAGTCCCCATCATGCCCACAACGTCTCCCATCCTCCTCTTCCTTCACCTCCTCCTCCTCATCCTCCCCTTCTTCCCCCCCTCCCCATTCTCCCCCTGCTCCTTTTTCTTCCTCCCCCTGCCCTCCCCCTCCCATGGTCCGCGTCCCCCCCCCTCCCCTCCCCTCCTCTCCCCCGCCGCAGTATCTCACTCGTCCCTGTCATTTACAGTCTCGGGTCTTACTAATCTAAATCCAAATGCATTCAAGCCTTAACAATCCCGGCGGGTCATAAAACGAAGCTCATTTGGAGGCGGCCGGTCACGCTTGCGATCCGTGTGTGATATAAACTAGATAGATATAGGATAGCGCCAGATGTAAAAGTGATATTAACCTGATATACCGACGACACCCCTGATTGACACTTCTTGTAAGACTGGGGTCCAGGCATCCTGGGGGGAAAAAAGTTGATGGTCGGGCCTCAGGTGGTGGATAGAATTTTTATTGCCGATCCATAAAATGATAAAAATGATGAAGAAATCTCGGGCGGCTGAGTATATCTGATATAACTGCTCGTAGCACCGGCGCTCTGAAGAATGGCTGCCTCTTGTCGGACACATTCCCACGGCGGACGCGAGATGCAACCTTCCATAGAAATGCTATAAAGTCGGATTTATGACGAAGTCACTATCTTGCTAAAATCTCCTTACGACGAAAAGCATCTGGATTTAACAGTCCCTCCAAAGGTGTGAATAAGCGCAATCTCTCTCTCTCTCTCTCTCTCTCTCTCTCTCTCTCTCTCTCTCTCTCTCTCTCTCTCTCTCTCTCTCTCTCTCTCTCTCTCCTCTTTTCTTTCTTTCTCTTTTCTTCTCTTTCTCTCTCTCTCTCTCTCTCTCTCCGTCTTCGTGTTCAAGACATAGACTGGACAACAAAACATTTACTTCTCAGATTAGATAATGTTGTGGGAGATTCTGAAGCGTGTCGCGCCGTTGTGGATTCGTCTCTTAGTCATTCCTCCTATTGAAATCCCCGGAGTCATGTCGGCGCGACGCTGTAACCCGTCCTAAAAAAATGGCGTCGGTTTTTCTTTTGTTCGGTTCGGCTCTTCGATCACCCACAGCGGCGCTTTGATATCCGGACGCTCGGTTTGTCTCCGTGGCGGCATGTGATCGCTCGTACGGGGAAGCATTTCGCGAACTCGTTAGGCGATCGTAGTGCAGGTCTGAGACTCTGTGTCCTCCGCGCCGCTCCGGAACGCCTCACGAGCGAAGCGAAGTGGGAAGGCTGAGGCGGTGTGGACAAATATGTCACGCCGGGTTAGGACTGTCACAAGGCATCGTCGGAGATTACGAAAGTTACTACGGCCTTGTGGTGTGTGTGTTTATGTATGTGATGTGTGTGTGCGTGCGTGCGTGTGTGTGTGTGCGCGTGTGTGTATAGATTTGTAGCGTGTTTGTATGTGTGTGATTGTTGATGTGTGTGAGACAAAACTAACAGAGGGAGAGAGAGAGAGAGAGAGAGAGAGAGAGAGAGAGAGAGAGAGAGAGAGAGAGAGAGAGAGAGAGAGAGAGAGAGAGAGAAGGGGAGATGTATTATAAGAGAGCTTTTAACCTGTGCACCTCCCAGCAGGAGAGCTATTGACGTGTGTACTGCCGATACCGGGTAATGAGTACCACGATATCAACTTTTAGGGACTCCCATATCGGCATTATCGGCGGCCCAGGGATGCCATGATGAACCACAGTCATGCCTGAGAATAGTCGGCTAATTTGATACGGAATTAATGACCCAAGACGTATTGTTGCCCACTTGCGGTTATGGCATTGCGAAACCGACAATTTCCGCCCGTATGCGCAGCAATTCGAAGGGTCATTTTCTCATTGATATCTCCGTGAGAATGATATGTACTGTGAAAGCT
>BOPN01001744.1:152500-182500 GCA_017312705.2 Penaeus japonicus | reverse complement strand
GCCCACCGCACACACTTTGCCTCGAAGTTTTTCCTCGTACGAATTTCAATTAGATATTCTCGCAGCAATGTCTTCGCTCCTCACTCCTCCGTGTCGCTCGGAACATCAGTGTCGTTTTATTTTTCGGTCAACTTGAGGTGAGTGGACACGGGCGGTCTGTGGTCTGTTTGGTGTGTCAATAGGGTGATGGGCGGACGAGTGGGCGTCCTGTCTGGCACATGAACAGGTCGGAGGACGTAGTGCCGTGGGCTCTGATGGACGCGCGGGCCTGTCTGTTCCTCGGGCGAGTGTCCTGATGGGGACGCCGGCGCAGGGAGGGACTTTTTCATGGCCAGGGTGGGGGGCTCTGCGTGATCGTTGGAGCGGCGGGTGTTCTGATGGGTACGTGAGGGCCTGATGGGCAGAGCGGCGGGATGTATGGACACATAATGAGTGCGGTGTTCATTAACAAACAGCTGAGTCATGAGTGCCTCCCCCCTTCCCCCGCCCCTCCCCTCTCACTCCACCCTAGCCTCGCCCTGCACACTGCTAGCGGAGGTGCCGGCCGATAGCCACAAGCTTGTGCATTATGCCTGGGCGCTCGCAGGTGCACCAACCTTGCCATATCATCTTGCGTGTCTCTCCGCCGAATTATTATAACTTTATTTTTTCTCACCTCGCCCCAGGGTTCTTGGCTAGTGACCTCCCTCTCTCCCTCTTCATCCCCCACCCCGTCCGTCTTACCCCTTCCCTCCCTCCCTATCATGTCCAAAAAGTCAGGACGGCGTGTCCTCCACAACCGCCTCACTTCTCCCCTCCCCTCCCTCCCTCCCTCCCTCCCATCACATCTCTCCCTCCCCACCTCCTCCCTCCCTCCCATCACGTCTTCCACCCCCTCCCCCCACGTCCTCCACACCGCGACCATCTCCAGCGGGTCTCCGACAAGAGGTTTCACGGTGTCCGCGTGGGTGACACCCTGGCACTGCCCGCCGCTGTCCACTCGCCGCGGGACAGCCAATCACGCTGCCTATTGAAACCGTCCCAAGATTTGATTGGTCTAAATTGACGGAGGAAAATGATGATGGTCGGCTGGAGGTGTATTGAAAGTTCGATGGACTGTTCATTTAATGAAAACGGTCGCGATCATTATTTTGAACGGAACCGTGGTGTGGCGCCACAGATGTTGCTTCTCACGTAAATTTTGAATTTCATGTCAGCGAGAAGACTCTGCTAGACGCCTACATACACACACTCCATGCCCATGTTTTTACACGTATGGAGTTGTGTGTAGCGTGCGTGCGTGCGTGTGTGTGTGTGTGTGTGTGTGTGTGTGTGTGTGTGTGTGTGTGTGTGTGTGTGTGTGTGTGTGTGTGTGTGTGTGTATGTATGTATGTATGTTTGTGTTTGTGTGTTTCTTTTTGGGCTTATGTGTTTACACATTCTGCCATACCTTTACACACACCTACAAACAAAGGAACACACTTGTTCGTACACCTACATTCCTAGTGCGAGCGTTGCCTCAGCCCTTTCCTTTTCCCTGCCTTCCCTTTTTTGTGTGCGCAGAGAACAGGCTCGCCCCTAATCGACCAATAGAGCATTAAAGTTTATCCCAATGGCTAATTAGTCTCGCACTTGTATATGACAAGGTGTAGATGCGGCCCGACTCGTTCGGAACTTTGACAGTGACATCGGGGACCTTATGGCCGCCTCACCTAGGGGTCAGAGTGGCTCGTCGCCTCATATAAGGGTGGGTTTTGAATCGGCTCGTCCGCAGTTCCACAGCGAGATCATAAGTCAGGGCCCGGATTACAAGCGCTCGGGGATTTGATTGCTGCGCCCTTATCTCGGAGCCATATCGGGATGAATGACTGGTGATATCCAGACCCAGATTAGTATGATTTGCAAAATATCATCGGGGCTTGTCTGAGGATGAACCCAAGCCGTTCTGTCTATTATCTTTCGAGGAACCACTTAATGTCGGCTTTGTTTCCAACTCTGATATTGCACTCTCATTGGGCTGTGGCGGACCTCGAACCCTGGCGATGATTGGTCAGTGACAAACCTGTTTTGCATTCTTATTGGTCAGTTCCATAATTTAACGCTTAATGATTGGCCAACCCGTGAGATATATGTCCCGCTTTTGATGGTGATTGGTAGGATCTTAAAGTTACTCTGGTACGTAACCTTCCTTGAGGTTCATATCGAACTGAAAAGTTCTCTCTCTCTCTCTCTCTCTCTCTCTCTCTCTCTCTCTCTCTCTCTCTCTCTCTCTCTCTCGCTCTCGCTCTCGCTCTCTCTCCTTCGAAGTTAATTGAGTATTTCTAGCGAGCACCATTGGAGCGTCTCTCCCCTGTCAGAGCCACGTCCCCGGCGCCCCTATAGCCGGCCAGGAAGGCTATGCGAACTATGATTACGTTGCAAAACCAAGTCCCCGGAGTGACGTGGGGGGCAGACTTCGTCATATTTGGAGTGACAGGTCAAGGGAAGCTCCGGACACTCGCAGTTTTTCCATGAACGTCACCACTCGTGTCGGCCCCCTCCCTCCCTCCCTCCCTCCCTTCCCTCCCGCCTTCCCACCGCTATGTCCTCCTGCTTCCCCACTTCCTTCTTTTCCTCCTCTTTCGTCCAACTCCTTCTCCTCCTCCTCGTCCTCCTCGTCCTCCTCCTCCTTCTTCTCATTTCTTCCTGCTCCTCTTACTCCTACTCTGCCTTCTTCTTTTCCTTCTTCATCTTCTTTTTCTTCTTTCTCTTCTTTTCTTCTTCTTTCTCTTCTTTTTCTTCCTCTCGTCCGCCTCCTGTTGTTCCTTCTTCTTCTTTTTCTTCTCCTCCTCCTCCTCCTCTTCTTCCTCCTCCTCCTCCTCCTCCTCCTCCTCCTCCTCCTCCTCCTCCTCTTCCCCCTCTTCCCCCTCCTCCCTCACCCGAGGCATCAGCACAGCCTCTGCCCCGTCCTTCCCAGGGTTCCTCTCGCTCGACCCCTTTCTCCTTCGGGGTTCCTCTCCTCGGAATGTTCTTATTCTTGGTCATAATTTTATTCTTAATCTTTTACTTAGACCCCCCACCCCCCCACCCCACCCCCGCCGCGCCGTCAGCATATCCTCTCCCCAAATGCTCATCTATTTATTTTCTCTCTTAATCTCTACTGACCTCGTGTGTCTTACATCTATCTATTTATGTACATTATCCTGTGAGCGCCATTATCAGGGCACCCGTTTTAGCCGCGTTAGAGAGATTATTTTTAGAAATAAAATAATCGGGATATCATTTAGAATTTCCTGGGCGTGAAATTGGACTCCTATACATAGCTCCTACGCCTCACGGATTTGATTTACACAGACATGTATATAAATATGTGTCTATATATATCTATATCTATATCCACGTATATTATATTTAGAGAGAAAGAGACAGAGAGACATATATATATATATATATATATATATATATATATATATATATATATATACTTATATATGTATGTATGTATATGTATGTATGTATTTTTTATATATAAGATACACTTAAAGTTGTGCGTATTCGGAGGCGAGGCACCGCTGCTGGTAATACTGTTACGACTAATAACGTTGATGGTAAAAAAGATAGAAAGCGGATTGTTGCTTTGTCATCCGTTGCTTATTCTTTACCAAAAGTATAAACTGATACACCGCCGCCGCCGCCAAGGGGAATTTCACAGCAGTAGGGCAATATGGCAATATTCATATATATATATATATATATATATATTTATAAAAATATATATATATATATATATATATATATATATGTATGTATGTATGTATCAATGTAAATACATAGAAGTATTTATATTTTGAGATTTATGTCCTTATATAATGTTCATTGAAACAAGTCCGGCTTATCACACAGTTTAATATCATAGAAATATAAGTACTGATTAGTATAATATTTTAGGGATTCTAATCATATCGTCCTAGGATAATGCATAACATTTAAGGGTCGTGGTTATATTTATATATAATACGTACATATATGTGTGTGTGTGTGTGTGTGTGTGTATGTGTGTGTGTGTGTGTGTGTGTGTGTGTGTGTGTGTGTGTGTTTGTGTGTGTCGGAGTGTCTGTGAGTTCGCGGGTCTCGTTTTTAAACGGGGATATCCAATGTTCTTCCGTCTCATAGAATCACTCGGCTACAACAGAAGACAACCCAGAAGGCTACTCTTTAATCTCCAGACCAAATGTACGCCGAAGTTTGTGTCCCTAATAGTGGGACCCGCAGAGGCAGGGACGGGGCCCAGCTGTCAGTCGGGAAGGGAAGAATGTTGAGGTCTTGGATGCGCTTTTTTCTCGAACTATAATTATTATTGTATTGTTTGGATGCTTGGAGTGTTGCCATGCTTTTGTGTATCACAGGACCGTTGCCTGGCGATTGTTTTACTCGCTGGGTTTGCTTGCTATGATGTCTACAGATCTGCGTATGCGTAAGAGTTTGTACGCAGATGGAACGCACACGCCCACGCCCACACCACCCACCTCGCATCGCATCGCACGCACAGGGGTGAGAGGTGTCGGGCGGCAGAGTCATCAGCAGCCCCGAAGCTCCTCCTCCATTGTTTGGAGTAAACCCGCGTGTCAGCGTGTAATGCACAGGTTTAGTGACACTTGGCTGAACCTACACAACACCTGGTTGGCGCTGGCTGAGGTGATGCTGATGATAGTGACAGTATTGGTGACGGGAATGTTCACGAAATAACAATAGAGCTTTTGATGAATATGAAGAAAAAAATGTCTTTCCGCAAGTTTTCGAGATGCAAATTATAGATAGCTCAACGCTCGAGCATTAAATCCAGTGCGTGTGAACGGCATGATTTTATAACAATCGTTATTGTACATGAGAGAGCCCAAACTAGAGCCTTGCTGCGCCGACACCCTAGTTACACAAGGCAACGACGGTTTTTTAAATCATTGGTTTCGGCTGAGTTGCATCAGCTCCACAAAATCCGTGAGCCTCGCCCCTCCTCCCACGGCAGAGGCAGGGCCAGGTGGAGCGAAGGAAAAGGAGAGGGCGAGGGGAGGGAGGTCGACATGATGCGAACCCCAGTTTGCAGGATTAATGCAGAGCAGTTGCCACGGCGGAATGCGCTGAGCTGTCTCTCCGTAGGCTGAGATGTCATGGCGGCGCAGAAGGAGAAACCTCTTCAGAAAGCATTGTCTTCACGGTCCCGCGATTTATCGCTGGCTTCATAGTAATGATCCATGAGGAAGGTGGTGATTTTGTAGTGCTGTCAGGCAGGCGAACGCCGCCGGTGTAAATCTTGGAAGGCCATAATCATTAGTATTATGTATGTAGTGAATGCATGTTCCCTCATTACGCTTTACGAAACAGTAAAACCACGAGAACACCGTCAGTGTAACGGTAATGTACACGTGCATCTTAGCCATGAGTGCAGGAAGATGCGTCGAGAAATAGCCGGAAAATCGCGACCCTGCGGCGTCTGGCGAGGTTTTCTGCGTGCTTGAGGTCCGAAAATCGGTGCACTTTGAACAGTTCTTTTCACACGGCCTCTTGAAACAGCCGCGCTTCTCTCAGCCATACAGGGACACAGAGACGAAGGCAGCACTGCTCTCCCGACGGCGACGCAGTGCACGGCGCCCTCGGCAAAGGGCGCTACGACGACAGTGTTCCAGGGATCGCAGGGCGTGCAAGGGAGAGGGAGAGACTCACAGATGAATGGTGACCTCGCTGTACCCAGACGCAGGCAGAAGTGTGCTCAGTAGGAGCGGGCGGCGGCTCTAGCAGAAGGAGCAGTATGAGATCGGGAGCGCTGCGTAAGATGGCGCTACCAGCAGCCTGAGCGGAATCTTAGCCTCGGCGGGGAGGTGGGGGAGAGGGGGCCGGGCGTAGAGGGGAAAGTAGTGTAGTATTATAGCTGACAAGCTGACAAGCTGACATGGAAGAAGCAGGGAGAATCACAGCAATAGTTTTGTTACTGGAAACAAAAAAGATCTCATGTCGGGAGACTCTGCCTATACTGAGACAGATAGAAGTAGTCGAAAGGTAGGTATAGCAGGAGTATAAAAGATGCAGGAACACAGCAATTCTCAAAACCCAATAGAACTGAGAAAGCAATAGATTCGGAGAAACATCAGTATCAGGAACACAGCAGTAGCGGGAACACAGCAGTAGCGGAGGGGGAGGGTGGGGGGCACACAGGCAGGAGTCGGGAAGCGGCGTAGTGAGGGAAGGGAGGGACCGCCTGCATCGATTAACAATTTGCATGGGAAGCACCCGATTAGTCCTGCCCCTCACACTGCCGCCCTCCACATGCACCCCTCCCCCTACCCTGATCTCTGCAACCTGCAACACCCCCTCCCCTGACCCGGTAGCCCTCGCTAGCTAAACACACACCGTGTCCCTCAGTGTAACAAACTTGGCGCCACCGCAAGCAAGGGGGTGGGGTGGGGGGCGCTGACCCATATTCCCAGTGTCACAGCCTTTAATCAAACGCTACTCATTGGTAAAGCAACGTCGTCGGAAGGTGGGGGCGCCTTGAGATTCCTTGGCACTCGCCCTTCATTTCAAGGGAATTGACCCTGCCGTGGCGAGGTCACGAGACGCCGGGGGATAGATTGAAGATCCTGCCGGTGGATCTTTGAGGATCTTTTGGCTACTCACCGCGCCCGAGCATGAGGCGTGACCCTCTGATGAGGTGCTGAGGTGTGATATTTACCCAGCTCCTCCTCCTCCTCACCCTCATCCCCTTTCCGCCTTCCCCCCCCACCCTACCCTTCACCCTTCCCGTCTTCACACTCTCACACCTTTTCCCTCACACTCAGCTTCACACGCTTGCCTCCCCGCCTTCCTTCCTCCCTTCGTTCTTTGCTTCTTTTCGGCCGCTCTGTTTACCTTTCGCTTTTTCCTTTTCTTCGTTGCCATCCCTTCGCACCGCTCTCTCAGGACCCGCTCTTAGCCCCCCTTTTTTGCCGGCCCTTCCTCGTGCTGCTTGTGTGCATAGATACACGTGATTATACCTGTGTGTGTGTGTGTGTGTGTGTGTGTGTGTGTGTGTGTGTGTGTGTGTGTGTGTGTGTGTGTGTGTGTGTGTGTGTGTGTGTGTGTGTGTGTGTTCGTGTTCTTGTTCGTGTTCTGCAAGCTCCACGCCGTCGCCACGTCAACAAGGCTCGGACTGCAGCTGTCTCTCTTGCTCATTATTTATAATGTTGATGAAAGAGCACAATTTGGAATATTATCTTTGATACCCGCTCGCGTCTCGGCCTTAATGGCATTTATTGTTGTTTGCTTCGCCCCCCCCCCTCCCGTACCCGTCCCCTTCCCTGATTTTTCCTTTTAGCTTTTCTTATAAATTCGAGTGATTATCGTGTTGCTTGCAAGCCCCTTCCCCCCTCCCCCTCTCCCTCCTGGTTCCCCTAAACTCCGCGTTGTTCTTGCTTATTATGAGAATTATCTGTTTTCCTGTGTCATTACCAGGGAGGGGAATGATCCAAGCCCTGTTCTTGGTGGTTCATCATACATATAACCTGCCATGTGTTCAAGGATGCGTATCACAGGCCCTGGTATATGTTAGTGTTATCCGATCTATAGAATAAACGTTCCAGCAGTTCAGTGAAACTTTATTTGCTTGTGATCGATGTAGAATTTTACCGTAGGATCTATGAAAGCAGTACGCATGCATATTTCAGTTATTTGTGTATGATTTCAAGGTTGATGTATCAGTAGTTAAAAGGCACAGCGAGGATACATATGAGTCACCTCTATGAGTGATCAGCAGCTTACTGATGCCTTTAGCCACTAACTACAGCGTTGTACTCTGTAATTGTCGCCGTAGCACTTAGCACCCACGCATCCTACAGACGCCCACCTTCCTCCTCACATACCTACTCGCACCCATTCACACCCATCCATACACGCCCATCCTCTCAGAGCCCCCCCTCCCCTCCCCTCCCCCCACGCACACATGAAAGCACCGCCTGGCCCGCGCCACCTGAGCTGGATTTGTCGTCTTGTGAAAAGGTTGTTGATGCAAAGCATTACAGCCTCGCGGGGATGTGGGGCGGAAGTACCGAGCGTGTAATATATAACCGTGTTGCCATGGTGATAATTGTTAATTGAAAACGTGGGTCAAGGAAATTATGGGAATTATTCTTCGGGTAACAAGTTTTTTTTTTTTTTTTTTTTTTTTTGGGGGGGGGGCGGTTTGGTCAGCTGGTAACGTGGAGGAAGTCTTTGTCCTTGTCATGCATGTCTTTGGGAGATCTCTGAGCAGTGCCTGTCTCGCATCGCCTCCTCAGGGCGGGTGTTTTGTGGCGGTTCGGGGCGTGACAATATTGATATATGGGCGTTGTAACGAGGTGCGGGCTGTGGGGGTGTTATCACACTTTATGACTCTCTCTTATCTACTGGCGTCACTCTGAACCGCTCTCCATACTCTGCCGCGCCGCCCTGCCCTGCCCTGCCCCAGGGTGTAATGCTTGCTCAGCGCTTGGTGTGGACACGCTTATACTTCCTTATGTTTGTATATATATATATATATATATATATATATATATATATATATATATATATATATATATATATATTTATTTATTTATTTGTATATATATATATATGTGTGTGTGTGTGTGTGTGTGTGTGTGTGTGTGTGTGTGTGTGTCTCGATAATTTACAGTATCTGTCCTTCCCCCTCTTTAACGACTTCCCCCCCCCCCTCCCTTTTGTGCCTCCTTCCCACCTCCTTACTCCTGCTACTGCTCCTAGTTTTCTCTCTCTCCTCCTCTCTTGCTCCACCTCTTCCTTACCCTCTCCCTCTATCTCCTCCCTCCTCCTCCTCCTCCTCCTCCTCCTCCTCCTCCTCCTCCTCCTCCTCCTCTTCCTCCTCCCTCCTCTCGCCCCCACGCGAGTGTTTACAGCTAGCATGACAAACTTGGGGAACTAACGACACTAATATCCCCGCCTGGCATGTTTATGATTTCCTGCGAACACTGATAGTTGTGCAATAAATCAGGAGGCAAACTTATGATGCTTATTGCCAGCGTCAGTGAGGGTGCTAGATACGGCCATTTTGATCGTCACCCTTTCCCTCCCCACTCCTCCCCCTTCTCCCCCATTCTCCCCATTCTCTTCCATCAACACCCTTCTTCCCCACCCACACCCTTTTCCCCCATCCACACTCTTCTCCCCCACCCATACCCTTCTCCCCCATCCACACTCTTCTCCCCCACCCACACCCTTCTCCCCCATCCACACTCTTCTCCCCCACCCACACCCTTCTCCACCATCCACACTCTTCTCCCCCATCCACACCCTTCTCCCCACCCACACCCTTCTCCACCATCCGCACCCTTCTCCCCCACCCACACCCTTCTCCCCCACCCACTCCCTTCTCCCCCACCCACTCCCGCCACCCCCATCCTCCCCTCATCTTTGTTCCTCTTTTCTGTCGCGTCTTTTCCTCCCCTAGACGGCCGCCCTTTTCCCCTGATTCTTTTTTCCTCTGTCTCTTCTCTTTTGTGTTTTTCCCCTGTGATGTCTCTGGCTATTCCCTTTATTGCACATGCTCTGCCTCCCGTTTATTAGCCTTTATCTCTCTACAACCGTTCCATATGTTGATAATTAGAAGAATTAAGAAATAAATAAATGAAGAACGACTCTTCTGTGATTAAGCATTAGAGTCTTGCGAGTGTCGGAACTTCATTGATTGTGTGACCGTAAGCCCTTCCTCGCCTCTCCCTCCCCCGCCCTACCCCTCTTCCCCCCACCCTTTCTCCCTCACCCTCCTACTCGCTCTTGTCCTTTCACTCCCCCCCCCCTCCCAGGTTGCGTCACGTAGCTGGTCATCATCACGCTCGTTTTCTACTGGACCCGGCGGTCGTCGGTCGCCACGACTCCAGTCCGTCTTGTTTCCCTCCTCCTCGAAGTTATCAATCAAGGTGTCGGGAGCAATACCCTTCTACCCCCCCCCCCTCCCCCTCCACACACCACCACACACACACACACACATACACACGTACACATAACTACACTTTACTCGTCTCCCCCCCCCCTCCCCCCTCTCCCACTATCCTTGAGTGGATGGAGAAGACAGCTCTCTATAAAACAGCTCCATCGGTTCCCGTTTTATTACATGAGCCGCACATTATTTACGGGAATCACACAGTGTTGATAATGTAGACTGACAAGGGAATAATAATTTTCCCTCTGCTAGCTTTTGTAATTCCGCCCCCACTGTGAGACAATAGATTTCTCCGAGAGACTTTACGCTCAGAGACACTCACAGGTCTGGAGTTGCTGCGTGCGTGCGTGCGTGCGTGCGTGCGCGTGTTTTGTTTTATCAGTTTGAGTGTGTGCTTATGGGAGGGAGAGTGAAAGTGTAAGTGCGTGCGTGTGTGTGTGTGTGTGTGTGTGTGTGTGTGTGTGTGTGTGTGTGTGTGTTTAATATGTATTTGATTAGTGTAGAGTAAATGAGATTCGGAGCGACACTGACGAGTGTAGCTATTTTGTGATGCTTTGCTGTGATGGTCTGCTTGGAATCAAAGACAAGCTCACCCGCACCGTGAAAAAAACTCAAACATACAAACACACACACCACACCACACCACACCACACCACACCACACCACACCACACACCACACACCACACACCACACACACACACACACACACACACACACACACACACACACACACACACACACACACACACACACACACACACACACACACACACACACACACACACACACACACACACACACAGAGGGCTGGACCCACGACGCACAGAGACGCAAACGCGGGGCCAGTCAGGAAGATGACTGGCGTGATTTATGCCTCATTGTTCCCTGCGTCGCGTCATAAATGAGTTACGACTTCAGTTAGCCCGTGACGCTATATCGCCGCCCCCTCCCCCCCCCCCCCCCCCCCCCCCTCCTTCCCCCTGGGCCTTGCAGGGCCTCCGCTCGTTATGGTCGCCCGAGGTCCTTGGTGGTCGTCCTCCTACCATCTTCCGATCATCACCCCGTCACCACACCCACCCGACGGCTATCATCCGTCACCACATTCGCCCGACGGATATCATCCGTCACCACATCCATCCAACGGCCATCATCCGTCACCACATTCGCCCGACGGCCATCATCCGTCACCACATCCATCCAACGGCCATCATCCGTCACCACATTCGCCCTCCGGCCCCATACGTTGCCAACATCAGCCGTTGTGGTGTCGTTCGGTGCCCGTTGGTGTCGCCCGTCGCAACCGCCCGACCAGCGCTCTGCATCCGCTCCTCGCCCTCACCCATCTGCCGGAGGGGACGCCCCCTTGCACCATCTCTCGAAGGAGTGCACGGCAGAGGGCTCGCACGCATTATCACCATTTCTTTTATATAAGAAAAGTAAAAAAAAAAAGTGTATAAATACTGTGATCTAGAAATTCAATTAAGAAAAATATACGAGATTGGACTGGAAGGTGGCCATGACTACGACACCTGCGTCTGTCACTGGCCGCCCACCGCCTTTCTCCCCCTCCCCCCCTCGCGCCTCTCTTTTCCTCTCTCTCTCTCTCTCTCTCTCTCTCTCTCTCTCTCTCTCTCTCTCTCTCCCTCTCTCTCTCCCTCTCCCTCTCCCTCTCCCTCTCCCTCTCCCCCTCCCCCTCCCCCTCCCCCTCCCTCTCCCTCTCCCTCTAAACACACACAAACACAAACACACACACACAAGCATAAATACATATGTATGCATGTGTGTGTTTCTTTGCTTATATGTCTTGCCTGTCTATCCATCTATCTATTATCTCCGTGGCTATAAATAGAAGGTTTAATTACTGATGAATGTGATTATATATGTACACTTGCTTGCATGCAATCGCCTGCGTGCGCCCAATCAAGCAGCAGATACGAGCAATGGCCGGGATGCGAGCGGAAGTGCTGATGTAAGTGTCGGCGACGTGAGTAATGAGTGAGTCATCCCGTAAGCAAGCGTAATTGCTAAGTACCGCTTGTATGGCCCCTCAGCACCTAGCTCGTATATGGACCGATCTGGCGCCTGCGCGTGTGTGTATAGTGTCACTTGTTTAGTCTGTTTTTCTTTTGATGTTGGTGTTGTTGCTTTCATCTCCGGGATGTTGTGCATTGGTGTTTGTTGCATTCGGGTGTTTTGTGACATTTACGTCTGAGATTTCAGTGGCTCTATTCCCTTTTTAAACTTCTATCTTGTCGCGTTCCATGTCCCCCTCTCTCAAAACATTTAATCCTCTTTATCCTTCTTTAAATACTCGAGTTCCCTTTCATCTCCTCCCTTCTCATTTTCCTCGTGGCTTCCCACTTTCTCTCCCCTCGCTCCCCCCTTCCGTCCCGGCCTAATTTTTCTTCCCTCGGCGTCCTCACTCCCGTCTCTTTCATGAAGACTCTCTCGCTTGCCCTCTCATTACTCCCTCCTTCACGCACTCGCTCCACCTTCTTACCCCGTTATCCTCTTACCCCCCTGCTCCTTGTCGGCGGCGTGCTCCTGCTCCTCCTCCTCCTCCCCCTCCCCCTCCCTCTCCTCCTTCTCCTCCTTCTTCTTCTTCTCCTCCTCCTCCTCCTCCTCCTCCTCCTCCTCCTCCTCCTCCTCCTCCTCCTCCTCCTCCTCCTCCTCCTCCTCCTCCTCCTCCCCCTCCTCCTCCTCTTTCTCCTCCTCCTCCTTCTCTTTCTCCTCCTCTTATTCCTTTTCCTCACCCCTCCTCTCCCCCTCACCTCCTCTCTCCCTCTCCTTCGCTCCTCCCTCTCCCCCTGCTCTCCCCTCGCCTCCCCTCCTTCCCCCGTCTGCGCCAGGACTGTCTGTTCCCGTTTTCTGTTGGGCCGTGACATGTGTCTGTCAGCCTCAGGCCGTGGCGGGAGAAGTGCCTCGCTCGCCACGGTTTTTACCAACCTTTTCTTTAGCTTTCGTGGCGTTCTGTTCGGGGGCGCTTGCTTCGTTATGGCGTAAAAGCCTTCGCTGTTTGGTTTCTTCTCTTTCTCGGGGGTTTAGAAGGCTTCCGTGGCACGAGGGGAGCCCGTAGTCCTCGTGCCGTGAGACGCAACGCCGCCAGTAGAAGAAAATGGGGATTCCCCGACAGTACACCAAGTAATCCAGAAAAAGACGGGCCATTCTGGGACGGGCGTTTGGGCTTACCCTCGCTGGACATGTGTCTGTCAACTTCAGATCGTTCGGATGGTGGACCGAGTTTTTCTGTGCCGTAAACATTTTGCTCCTGGAAACGATTTGCACTTTATTAATTTCTGTTTTTGCCTGGCGTTCCATCTCGGGGGACGCGGCCGCTCCCGACACTGTCTTGTGGCTTTTCGTAATTAACCCGTTCAACAGAAGTTTGAGTATTGATTATAGACCGTAGATGTGTGCCGTGTGTGAGGGGCTCGGGCGGGCGGGCGGGCGGGCAGGCGGCGTTTTGTTGTGGCGGCTCTTGCTTCGTTCGCTCCGGCTGCTTCTTGCGCTGCCTTGTCTCGCGGCGGGAGACCCTCGCGCGGTGCTGCTTGCTTCCGAGGGGTCTGCCCTTCGGTCACTCCTCTTCGCCGGGATGGTGATCCGCTCGAGGGTTCTGTGCAATTGCAGGGATGCGTCGCTCGAAACCTGGATCTAATCTTCAGTTGAGCTTGGAATGTCAGGAGTATATTGAGGGACACTTTGGATGCATCTTCTCTAATGCATGTTTGAGGCATTGCATTGTTTGATATCTTGCTAACGCCTATTGCACTGTGTATGTGGGTTGTAGCGTTGCTATATCAATGGAAGTATATTCATCTGCCCTGTATCTCTCTCTCTCTCTCTCTCTCTCTCTCTCTCTCTCTCTCTCTCTCTCTCTTTCTCTCTCTCTCTCTCTCTCTCTCTCTCTCTCTCTCTCTCTCTCTCTCTCTCTCTCTCTCTCTCTCTCTCTCTCTCTCTCTCTCTCTCTCTCTCTCTCTCTCTCTCTCTCTGAATATACGTACATACATACATACATACAAACATACATACAAATACATATACCTACATGTTTGTTCACATGGTGCGAATGTGTGAGTAGTGCTGTTTGGTCTCGTATTATTCTCGTTTCCATATATGGAATTTCTCTCCGACACTTCATTCATAGTTGTCCGAAAAACGAGTCTTTTGAGACAGAAGAAGGGGTACGCCCTGGGGGGATGTATGTATTTGGATGTTTATTTGTATGTATATGGTTGTGTGTGTGTGTGTGTGTGTGTGTGTGTGTGTGTGTGTGTGTGTGTGTGTGTGTGTGTGTGTGTGTGTGTGTGTGTGTGTGTGTGTGTGTGATGCTGTCCCCTTTGTTCTTCCCGCCACTTCCACCATGACTGAAGTACATCTCTTTCCTCCCCGTACCTTCACGGAGGCCCTGACCGTACATCCATCATCACAAACTTCTGGAGTCTCTCTCTCTCTCTCTCTCTCTCTCTCTCTCTCTCTCTCTCTCTCTCTCTCTCTCTCTCTCTCTCTCTCTATCTCTATCTCTATCTCTGTATATATATATATATATATATATATATATATATATATATATATATATATATATACATATACATACATACATATATATTTATTTATTTATCTATTTATTTATTTATTTATCTATTTATTTATTTATAAACACACACATACACACACACACACACACACACACACACACACACACACACACACACACACACACACACACACACACACACACACACACACACACACACACACACACACACACACACACACACACACACACACACACACACACACACACACACACACACACACATACATATATGCATATATATATTTGTTTATGTACATGTATGTTTATTAGCATGTAAGAGACAGAGTATGTGTGTATATATGAATGTATATGCACATATTTTTCTTTCCCCCTTACGTCTCCCTCTTTTTTCTCTCTTCCCTCCGTGACCCCCCCCCCCCTCCTCCCAGTACGCCACACCTCCCCTACCTCTGCGCTTCACAACGCCCCCACCAGAGGCCGTCAGAGACCCTCGCTTGCCGTATATAATCATACACACACGGCCCCAAACGGCAGGAACAAAAGGAGAGGTAAAAACTGTAGTGGCTCCCCGTCTGACGAGACTCCGGGGCATGTCAAGCTCTGAGGCTCACGACTTGCCCTGACAGCACCGCGGATTCTTGCAGCAGAGGAACAGCACCGGCCTGGAGATGACGAGGGAGGGAGGGACACTCGTGATGAAGTGAGCTGGCGAAGAAGGGAGGGAAGGGGGGAGGGGGGTTGGAAGGGAAGGAAAGAGGGAGGGCAGCGAGAGGCTTGCTTCGTCCACCCAACAGCAGACGAAACTGCAGCAGCAGAAGCGCCAGGTGTTGTGACGTCCTTCAGGCGGAGAAGAAGATAGGAAGGGACGACACAGAAGGATAGTCGACAGGACACCATAAGGCGTAGCAACTCGGCCGTAAGTCTCGGGAAATGGAATCCAAAGGGCCGCAGGAACGCCGGGGACAGCAGGCGAATGCGAAAGGGAAGGAAATAATGGAGAAATCGGAGGAGGGGAGCAGGAGGCCAAACATGAAAGCAGAGGGTCGGCAAGAAGTGGTATCGAGGAGGACGGAGGCCACTGAGTAGGTAGGGAGGACGAGAGTAAGCCAAAGGGGTGACTGGCAAGTTGGAAGGGGAGGAGTGGAAAGCGGAGGGTAAGTGAGACGAATGGGGAAGAAATTAAGGTGAAGGGTTGATACAAGAGAGTGGGGAGGGGGAGAGGGGGAGGGCGGGGATACGCAGACGGTTGCGAAAATTCAATCAGTATTTTGAAACTGCAGAACACTGAACACAGTGGTTGTTGCTGTTGTTGTTGTTTTTTCTAGAGAGAATAAAGATTGAATAAAAATAACTCCGTGTGATGAGAAGCTGCCAAGTGGCCTCATCTCCTCATCGATAAGAATTCGCGCAAGAAAAGTGGAACGGCATTTTTCGGTTATAATAATTTGCCTCTTCCGATTTTCATACGTGTTTTTCTCGGTTTCCTTCAACACTACCATGTTTGCTTGATGATTTATACACCGGGGATGCCTTAGAGGGAAAGACGGATGGCTGGGGAGGCCTGAGACAGGTGATGTGGGCGGCACTAGTAAATTGGTTGGTGATTACGCTGCAGAATGCTGATGTGATGCAGCCTTGCCCAAGCTCTTTAAGCAGAAGGAGTTTCCTTATTTTACAATTCTGTAATTATGTTACAACTTGCGCAGGCAGGGAAGGGGGAGTCGGAGGTCGCGGCCGTGACCGAGGACTGAGGCGGAGAGGAGTTACTTTTTCATAACTGCCGCTGGAAGACTGCGGTACAAATAAACATGGCCGCCCCCCTAATCCGGGCTCAAGCAGGCATTATCATGAAGTTTTAACTTATTTCCTGCGTCCTTCTCGCCCTTATCTCCCCCCGCCCTGCATTGCTCATCTCGCCCTCTCTTGTTCTGTCAGGTCTTCCTCTCTCCCGTCTCTGTCCCCTTTCTCCTCCCCATCTTCATTCTTCCCCTGCTCCTCTTCTTCTTCCCTCTCCTTTTCTTCCTTCTTCTTCTTCTTCTTCCTTCTCCTCTTCTCCTTTCTTCTTCTTCCTTCTCCACTTCTACTTTCTCCTCTACTCCCTTCTTCTTTCTCCCTCCTCCTCCTCCTCCTCCTCCCCCCTCCCCCCTCCCCCCCTCTACTCTCCTTCACCCCCCTCCCCCCCAGCAGAAGCGCCACCAAAGAAGCACTATTCAGCCAGGTCGGGACAAAATCTTGGGAGGTGGGGAGAGACGAGCGAAGGTCTGCAGGGCATGTCACGGACCAGCCCGGCTTGAAGTCTACACCTGACAACCTGGGAGACGGCACGAGGGGCTACAAGAAGACTGACTCCGGGGGCGTGGGGGGTGGGGGTGGAGTGGAGCGCGGAAGGAGGGAGGGATGGGAGGGGGTCGTTGAGGTTGAGAGGAGGAGGAGAGAAGGAGAGGAAAGAAAGAGATGATAACAGCAGGTATAATGGTGATAATGATGACAGTGATAATAACAGGTATAAAGTAATAGTAATAGCCGCAATTGTGATTATAAGAAAAAACAAACAAACAAGATAAATGGAAAATATAGGAAAATAGAACAAACAAACACACTCCAGATAATAGGGAATGGGAAGATTTCCCCACAACGTTCAGTAACGCAAAGGGAAGCGAGAGCGCTCAAGATAAATATAGTAGAATAGCTAGATGAATAACAGGGAGTAGAGACTATACGGCGAACATAAACGGGGTGGGGAGGAAGAGAAGGGGAAAGGGGAAGGGGACAACAGAGAGCGGATAAAGGGGGCGCGAAAGGAGAGGGCGATGAAAGACGGACAGCGGCGGGAGGCGGACGAAGGGTGTCGGGGTGGCGGGCCAGAAATGTATCACAAGAAGTGGAGGAAGCAAGACGTGCGGACGCGGGCTGAGAGGTGGCTGATCAAGTGAAAAGGGGACGGACGGACGGACGGAGGGAGAGGGATTGCGTCGGGCTCCGAGAGGACACTTGCAGAGGGCGAAATAAAGGGAAGCAAAACATATATAAGACTCCAGGAACGGAAGAAGTAAGGGTGGGGTGGGGGGGTGGGAGGGAGGGAGAGGGGCAGCAATAGCCCCGGAGGGACCTTTGGGCAGTGGGAGGGTAGGGAGGGAAGAGAACAGAGGGAGTAGGAGGGAGAAAGAAGAAAGGGGGAGGCAAAGGGCTGAAGGGGAGGGGTAGGACGAGGGAAGTTCTTCCTCAAGCACAATTGAAGTCACGGGATGACATATGAATGGAAGATTGAAAATATTTCGGAACTCAAAAATAAAAAGGGGTAAAAGAAAAATCAAGGTCCCGGGGCGATGAAGGGGAGGAAACATAGAGGGGAAACTCCGCTGATAGAAAAGGGACCAGATCTGACATGATTGGAAAGATGAACTGATGGATTAATACTGGGGTGTAAAAACTTTATGGAGAGAGAAAAATGAAAGTGAAAAGTCCGATCATTAGCCTTTTACAGCGTAGCTCTAGTAAAGGAGAGAGAGAGAGAGAGAGAGAGAGAGAGAGAGAGAGAGAGAGAGAGAGAGAGAGAGAGAGAGAGAGAGAGAGAGAGAGAGTGAGTGAGTGTGTGTGTGTGGACAATACGTGATAGGGAGAGAGAGTTTTAAGAATTGAAGAGGAATCAGAGGATTGGTTGAATTTGGTTGAATTTAGGACTAAGTTTACTTTGGTTTACGTCGGAAAACGAAGAAGAGGAGATAAGATGGTCAAACAAGGGAGCTGCCTGAAGGAAGAATACTGTAATCCTTAGAAAAGTATATATATGGAAAGAAGACGAGCTTAGGGAATGTAGGGCAGAGGGACGGAAGGAAAGGAAAGGAACGTGTAAAAACTGATGCAATAGCAAAAATCGAAATTACTATTTAAGTATTTTTTCATATGAAATGCCTCTATTTCCTTGTGTAGTGTCGTAGTGTAGCCAAGTTAAGTTAATTTGATGTATTTTCTAACCAAATACCCAAAGTTCCACATTTATTGGCCTTGGTTGTAATGAGTGAGACTACAGCAGTTCTGGTGCCTCAGGTGTGGCTGTAGTCATCACGTTGTTAACTACCTGTTATGTAAGTGACAGTTAAGATGCCTCGCTCTGATCCCATGATTATTTTCTTCCGCAGGTAAGTTGACCGGCCGCCTGGAGGAGCTCTTTCCCGCTCAGAAGGAGGAGAAGGAGGAGGAGGAATAAGAAGAAGGAGAGAGGCCAGCTATTTGGAGGTTGACGCAAGTACTTGTCTTGGTCTCGTTATCATATCAAAGGGCGTCTTGGATGTTGCACGGACGGCCCTGATGCTCGACGTTCGCCCGAAGATTTGTGGGGCTTGAGTGTCTACCCTGATTGTGCATGTGCGGAGTTGGTGAGGTGTGCGTGCGGTGGTGGTGAGTGTGATGCGAATACGCTGGTCAATTTGCCGACTGTGCAGAGGGAGTGTGATGTGTGGGGGGCCTGTGGAGGCTCGGAAGGACCCGCTCTGCATTCCTCAGCTTATATCGTGCTGTAGGTTCGTGCAACGTTGCTCACCCTCATTAACATGCATAATCACCGAAGCCCGTAGTTGTCGACGCATGAAATTACTGTGACCGCTGAGGGTGTGGGCGTGCAGGCATCTACCGTGAGATGCCTCGCCACGCCCAGACGTAATAAGGAGTTGCAGACGTGACTCTTGTTGCGCCTCCGTCGGGCTGGGAAGGGGAGGGGGCTGAGCATTCGCGGGAACGGAGAAGGCTGAGGCGGCCTTTGTCAACGCCACGCTGGCTTGAGAGTCCGAGTTCTTGGTTTATCAACTGCAGGCCAAGGATTGTGATGCCCATTGGATGATGCAAATCTGAAATTCTGTAAATTCATTGTTCGAGACCGGAGAGTGCGAAGGCGTAGAGCAGGGCCGCCAGGGAGGGATAGAGGAAGGGAAGGGGCAGGAGGCATCCTCGAAGGCAATGACGCGAGGACGTGACTGAAGCTCCGCCGGGAAGGGCTATCGGACGTTCGGGTCAACATCCGGGCCGCCGATGGGGTCACGGACGCTATCGGGAAGGTTTCCGCCGCGATCAAGCGGGGTTTTCCTCCGTTAGCTCCACTGATTGCCCAGCTCTGGCCAACGGCTCCTGCCACGTGTGCTGAACGCGTAATGCATCGTCCGCGGGTCTTCTGGTGCTATTTCCTGGCGGGTTAGATCTTTCACGTAGCTCTCACATTAGAAGTTGAGTGACTTCTTGTCCGAAGTCCGCCTTGAGATCCGCGCGGACTACCAGCCGAGGCGCTGCCAGGGACCCTCTGGCAAGCGTTGCAACATGGCCGCCACAATGCCATCCCTTGATTGCTCCTCGTAGAAAGTCTCCCCCTTTGCCCTCTGCCCCCAGCCCTCAGGTACGGGCTCTCAGGTAGTGTGGGTTGATGGGAGACACGTGACCATGACTGCCCGAGCGAGTGTGTGGCCGCAAAGAGCTCTCTTCGCCCTTCCCGCTCACCCCCACGTCGGTCGGTCTCTCCCTGCCGCCCCTCCCGCTCTTTTCACCTTTCACCTGATCTGACAAGTGTTATGTGCTATTCGCTGCCATATTACAGAAGACCCGTTCTTACTACGCAGGAAATTCGACCAAACTCCTCCAATTAAGCGGAGCATCCAGTAAATGAGCCGATTTTGCATGAAGCACCTCGTCGCGATGGAGCCGCTTGCCCCGCCGCCGCCGACGCCGCCGCCGCCGCCCATCACCTGCCCGACCGCACACTTGCGAACTACTAAGTCCACTTAACGTTACCCTCTCAGGAACTCGACTCTCCAAGGGTGTGTAACCTCATGCAGAGACGAGTCTTGAAGTCACAATGCTGTATCAGTTTCCTCGTTTGGTGCCAGATCTTCTCGCGATAAGCTTGCTATTGCTTTGTGCGGTTTGGTCAGTCCGTCCCCCCCCCCCATCCCCTCCTCCCTTTCCTCCCCCCTCCTCTTCTCCTCCCTGTACTTCTTGACTCCTCTTTCTCCTGCATCTCATCTCCCCCCCTTTCTGATATATCTCTGCTGCTGAATTTCTGAAGTGGTCGTTTGCTTAATGTCATCCATGCCTCTCGGTGCTGATGCATCGCACTTTTTCTGGTGTGTTTTCTCCCTCTCCTTTTTCTATATTTCTCTTATTGCTTCTTCGCCTCTTTTTGCATCCTATTTTTTTCTCTCTCCTGCTTTCTCTTTCTCTTTCTCTTTCTCTCTCACTTTCTCTCCCCCTCTCCTCTATCTTTTTCCTTCCTCTCTTCTTTTCTTCTCACAACTCCCCTCCCCTTTTCCCCTTCCCTTCCTCTCCCTCCCCTTCTCCCCTTCCTTTTTTCCCCTAACCCTTTCTACCTTCTCCCTCCCTCCCTCCCATCTTTGTTTCGGCTCGGCCTCCCCTTCCCCTCGGTAAGACCCCGACGGCTCTCGTAAATGCGGCTCAATCGTCGAGTTTCGCCGGCATCTCGGGCAAAAATTGACGACTCTGGGCTGTAATGGCCGCGTTATAACTTAGGGACTTGATGGAACCCGTCGTTAGATATTATTTATTTCTTGCTTGTGTGTGTTTTTTTTCTCGCTGGAACATTAGAGTAATCCCGATTTCAAGAAAGGCGGATATATATATATATATATATATATATATATATATATATATATATATATATATATATATTATTTTTTTATTTTATTTTTTTTGTGGTTCAAAGGAGACGAAGAACTTGGCGAAGAAGAAGAGGAAGGAGAGGAATGGTGGGAGAAAGCGATGTTTTTGTTGTTTTTTGTTTTTTTCGTCTGCATATTATTATTGCGTTCTGCAGTCGCTTCGCCATCTATGTTTCAAAGCCCCCGTACGTGACCGTGAAGATGATGATCAATTTGTACACGTATGCAAATGACGGGGCAAAACAATAGCTACATAAATCTTGCTAATTAGTTCCACGGTTCTCCTTTCCATCATGGCCGCGACGTCTTTCATCATCCCACCTGTCAGACACAGAGGTGATAATAAGCGCGTCTCCCCCGTTTTCTACGCGACCCCTCTCCCCCCTCCTCCCCCTCCCCCCTCTCTCAAAACCAGATTTCCATTCTCCGCCCCCCACCCCACCCACCCTCTCCTCACTCCACACCACCTCCTCACCACCCCTGCCTTACCCACCGTCCTAGGTCTCTCGTCTTTCTAATCTCTCTCTCCCTCCCTCCCTCCCTCCCTCCCTCCCTCCCTCCCTCCCTCCCTCCCTCCTTCTCGCTCTCTCGCAAACCTCTCTTTCTCTTTTGCTCTCCCCCCTTTCAACGTCTCTCTCTCTTTCTCTATCTATTTATCTATCTATCTATCCATCCATCCATCCATCCATCTATCTCTCTATCTCTCTTTATCCTCCTCCTCCTCCTTTCTCTCTCTCTCTCTCCTCCAGTCTCTTTCCACCTTCTTTTTCTTCCTCCTCCTCCTCCTCCTCCCCCCGCCTCCCCCCCCCCCCTCCTCTTTCTCTTCCCACAGCCGATTAATGAAAAACCCCTTCCATGTTTTATCCTTCGATCTGATCTCCACATTTTCTGTAGCTGCCACATTGCTTACGCGGAAGGAGAGACCATTTTACCCTTCGCTATTTTTTATCCTCTGGGAAACCAGCAATGATGTTCATATTTCTGTTTTATGTTTCTTATTTATATTTGGTTCCCCTCGCCCGGCGCTTCCCCTTCTGGGTACCGAGGGGAGACTGTAGGAATCTAAGCCCGTCGCTTGCCATGCTGCAAATCCAAGGGAGCCTGGAAATGACATGGGTACATTTCCATCTATATATCTTCCATATTTTTGTAGGGAAAGGCTCGCGCGGCAGAGGGAGCATAGCGAGATGGAGAGCATAATATTTTCCATGCGCATTTATGAGTCTGAGCGGATCTCATTAGTCTGTCTCTTATCCCCATAAAATCAAAGTCATTGCATAGTGGAAATCATTGCAAGACAGAGTGCAAGCTGTGGTGCACATTTGCGAGGCTGCCGACGGCGTGAAGATGGACAAGTCTCATCACATTTCCATTTTTTATCACCTCCGCCATGAAATCGTTTATAATTCAGTGAAATTGCGTTTCAAGGTTTCAGCGTCGCCGGCCGCCGGGACCCGCGCGACGACGCTCTTAGGCCGTCTTCTACATCGACCTCATCTCGGTGACGCCATCCGTAACTCCCGTTCCGTAAAACTCATGACAATTATTACATATTTCCAGAACTCCGCTTACCCCTCGGCTCCCTAAGCGCCGATCCGCTGTTCCTGGAGGAGCTGTAGCACACTCGGCAGGCTTGATTGCTGCAACATTTTCTGCCCAGGAGCGATAAAGCAACATTCTCAGCCTAAAAGCGTCGTTGCAAGTTTTCCAAGAGTGGATTGTATTATAAAGCCACATTCTATACCTGGAGAAGGGGTCATTAGCATATCTCCTCGGGTTCTCGCTTTTTATGCCGGAGTCTCGCCGGACTATACTCGGGCCGCCGTAAATCCTGCATCATTGCATGGTTTATGACGTGTGCCAAGATGGACCATCCCTTAACCGCCCCCTCCCCTCCCCCCCTCGCCGGCACTTCGAGGCCTCGTGTCGCCCGCACCTCCAAGGACCCTGTGGCTTCGCGCGCCCCTCATGCTCGAGTCGGAGCCCGCGGCAGCAGCCAAGTCGGGAGGAGGAGCGGGTACGGCCGGGAGCGACGGCGGGGAAGACGAGTGAACGCGGGCGCGGCTATGCATCGCTTCTGCTTTACGGGAGATGTCAGGAAGGGAAGGAGAGCGAGGGGGGGGGGCTGTTGTGTTCCCCGGCTGCGCTGGGTACGGCCGTAAACACCTGCAGAGGACGACCCACGGCAGGAGGGGGAGGGGGGCTGGCCAGGGCACCTCCAAGGGAAGGAAGTGCCGCCGCTGTGGTAGAAACTGGAGATGGAAGCGGGCAGTGGCATTGTAACGCAGGTGGCGTCTGCTTGCTTTGTGTGTGTGCTGCTACGTGCGTGCGTGTCTGTGCGTGCGTGCTCCGGGGTGTGAGACGGGTAACGAAAGAATAACAAGGCGTTAAGGCTGCGACGAGGCGACCCCGGCATATGACAAACAGTAATAACAAGATGAACAACAAGTCGGTCTGGCTACGCTCATCAACGCCACGTCGGCTCCCCGTCACGCCTCTTTGTCTCAGTTGTCTTGTAGCTGCAGCATCCACACGCCGCGCAGAATCTGCCCCGCAGAATCCCCCTCCGACTGCGCTCTGCTTTCCCGTCTCTTCGCCTTCTTCACCTCCCCCTCCCCCCTATGTAAACCTGTATTTTGTATCCCTCTCTATGAATATTTCCCCGACAAGTCATCCTTCGGGTTCGTTTATGTCTTCTCTTCTTCATGAGATTTGCTTAGTGTTCCTTTGGCACAGTTCATCGCGGAGCCCAGGCGATGCCGCAGAAAGGGGTGATTCTCTTTCGTTCTCAGAATCGGATCCAAGGCGGCGACGGCTGCTTGAAACATGCGTTCTGTGCTTTCAACCAGCTGCGAAGGTTCAGAAAGCAGACGGGTCAGCCACCCCTTCTGCGCACGTATTTCTGAGCGACAGCGGGAGGTGCCAGCTGTGAAGGCCCTGACGCACAGCCGGGCATGGCCAAGTGTCCCTCCTACGGCGACCACAAGCGCTCCGACACATTCCTAATTATTTAATTGTTTATATCCCGCTTTGCTCGGATTGGCGGGAGTCCTTGGATGTCCTTTATTAATGTGCTGTTGAGTCAGAATATTTAATTGCTGTTTGAAGATACTATTAGGCGCGTTAACAGTTACGCCATTGATTGTAGAAGCGCCGACCACCCACCACTCGGATCAAAGCGAAACGCTCAGCCTTGAGCGAGATTTCGAGCTCGTTTGAGACTTTCCGTTGCCAGGCTCTCTCGTTCTTTCTCCTTCGCCCAGACCTCGGCAGAGAGATCTCTCGTAGTAGATCAGTCGTCTGGAGAGACAGAGAGAGACCCCCCCCCCTTCCCTGCCCAACCCCCCGGGACTCTCTCCAACGGAATCAGAAAGTTGGGTGTTTAATTCTCGCAGCGTCGGCCGCGTGGTGGCTGAGGGCCCGACCGCCGCTAATTGCCGCTAGGTGACGCCATCAGCACGCGGATCAGCCAATCAGAGTGACAAGCCTAACAAACAAAGGAAATGGCGCGAAAACGAATGACGATTAGGACGCTGGAAGGGCCATTTGCTTGTTTTTCGTGTTCCAGTCACACACACACACACACACGCACATACACACACACACACTCACTCACTCACTCACTCACTCACTCACTCACTCACTCACACACACACACACACACACACACACACACACACACACACACACACACACACACACACACACACACACACACACACACACACACACACGTTAAAGATAGTGGTAAGAAGAGAACGCGGTCGATATCTGAATTATTTCATCAGATCGAGAGGGTGAGGAAGAGACCATTCTTTTAATCGTGTGCTTTATCATGATTATCGGCGTATAGCTTCAACCCCCCACCCCCCACACACACACACCCATCCCCTCCCCCCTTCTCCACTCCTCCCTTCCTTATCGTTCCTTTCCTTCACCCTTCCTTCGAAATCTTCATCTATTTTTAGTCTTCTTTTGTTATACTTTTTCGTTCTTTTGACGTTGTTCTTTCATTCTGTTTTCATATCGCAGACTCCCTTGCCCGGTGTGCCTGCGCGTGCTTGGTCATTTTGAATGTTTATGGTCTTGTCGGTCGTATGTAAAGGGTGTCGTTTTGTTTGGTGTGTGTGTGTGTGTGTGTTTGTTGTTGTTAGTTTCTCTCTCTCTCTTTCTTTCTCTTTCTCTCTCTCTCTCTCTCTCTCTCTCTCTCTCTCTCTCTCTCTCTCTCTCTTTAGAAATGGTGGATGTGGAAGTGGAGGCAGAGGTAGAGGTAGTAGTAGTGGAAGAGAAGGTGGAAGAGGAAGGGGTGGCTGGGAGGTAGAGGAGGAAGAGGCGGTGGATGTTGCAGAGAAGGTAGAGGTAGAGGAGGAAACAGAAGAGGAGGAGGAGGAAACAGAAGAGGAGGAGGAGGTGAAGGAGAAGGTCGTGGAGGTGGAGGTAGATAGGTAGGTAGATAGGATGAGGATAAAGACGAATATAAAGATGATGGTAGTGATAGTAGAGATGGACATGGTAATGGTGATGATAATGATGATGGGTGATGAGGATGATGAAGAATGAAATAAACGAAGAAGAAGAGGAGGAGGAAAGAGGAAGAAGGAATGAAGGATGGAGAGAGGGAGGGTAGGAAGAGAGGAGGGAAGGAGAGACGGAGACGGTAGGAAGGGAGGAGGGAAGGTGAGAGGGAGACGGTAGGGAGGGGGAAGGGAAGGAAAGAGGGAGGAGGGAAGGTGAGAGGGAGGTGGTAGGGAGGGAGGAGGGAAGGTGAGAGGGAGACGGTAGGGAGGGGGAAGGGAAGGAAAGAGGGAGGAGGGAAGGTGAGAGGGAGGTGGTAGGGAGGGGGAAGGGAAGGAAAGAGGGAGGGGTAATCAGGGAGGGTGAGGGTAATCAGGAGAAAAATCTCCGAAGATCTCTGGTAAGTACGTGAGATTTGAGGTGATTTATCCGGTTATCCGAAATGATTTATTCCTTATCCGAAACTTCGACAGTTGACGAAGAGTGGGAGGGCGCGGGAAAAGGAGATGGAAGGAGAGAGAAGAAAAAGATAAAAGGGATGAGGAAGAGAGAAAGAGGAGATGGGAGGAGAAGAGAGGAGAGGAGAAGAGAAAAAGGAAAAGAGAAAAAGAGAGAAGAGAAGAGAAGATAATAGAGAGAGGAAGAAAGAGAGCGAGAAAAAAAGTTTTTTTTTCTGTAGAAACGGGACGAGGGCTTTCAGCTGGGCGTGGGAATGGGCGTGGTTGTGAGACGCGGGCGGCTGTGAGTAAATGTATGTGCACGCGTGTGGCCTGAATGTGTGAATAGACTTTATTTGACTTCAGACGCGGTGCAGCGTACGTGCGGTTCGAATCGACGGGCGTGAACGTCGATTGAATTTGGGCGTCGAAGGGGCGTAGATGTGGGCGGCCACTAGGCTCGACTGTGGCATAAGGGTGGGGGTGGGGGGGATAGGGGGTGTACTTTGATGTCGTGCTGATGGCGTAGTTCTAGAACGATGCAAAGAGTTTAAAGTAATCTCGAAATGTCTCATCTAAGTAAGTAGCAGTACAGTACATCCAGCGCACACATGTACAGGCTACACGCAGGGCTGCAGATTGTAACATTACTTTGCACTCTACACACACTCTGTAAAGCACTCTTACAAAAGGCAGCATAATTTTACGCCTGGAACATTTACACCTTCTCCCCCTCAACTCCAGCCCGACCTACCCACCCTCGCCCACCCCGGGCCCACCCTAGGCCCACCCCTTGAACATTTACACTACCCCCCCACCCCCGAGAGTATTTAGTGCCAGTTTTCCACACCTTGCAACTTCTATCTACAGCTTGCAACACAGTAACGCCCACGCCCATTCCTCTCTCTCTCTCTTTCTATTTCTCTTTCTCTCCCTCTCTGTCTCTCTCTCCCACCTCTCTCTCTCTCTCTCACCTCTCTCTCTCTCTCTCTCACCTCTCTCTCTCTCTCTCTCACCTCTCTCTCTCTTTCTCTCTCTTTCTCTCTCTCTCCCTCCCTCTCCCTCTCTCCCACCTCTTACTCTCTTTCTCTTACACCTCTCTCTTTTTCCCTCTGTAATAGCCATAATGTTTTAGATTATGTTACAGTGGGCGTTCGCCGGAGACGCGGCTCGAGTGTTTCCTGGCGCTGGAAGGAGCTTAGCCTTCGTGGTTTATTGTGGTTTATATAGGACGTGTTTGTCTTTCTTCTTCTTCCTCTTCTTCGGTGTTGTCGACTTTTTCTCTCTGCTTGTTCTTGTGATATCTGTTCGATTTTTATTTTTTTCCCTCTTCCTCTTCTTCTTCCTCCTCCTCCTCCTCTTCCCAATCCTCTTCCTCCTCTTCGTCCTTCCCAATCCTCCTCCTACTCCTCCTCCTCCTCCTCCTCCTCCTCCTCCTCCTCCTCCTCCTCCTCCTCCTCCCTCCTCCTCCTCCTCCTCCTCCTCCTCCTCCTCCCCCCTCCTCCTCCTCCTCCTCCTCCTCCTCCTTGGCCGCCGGTGGTGTTGGAGGAGCCCACGAGTGAGCGGCGGAGGAAAGCCCATCAGGATATTTTATTCCCTTCACATTCACAGTTCCATTCTGGTCGCTGCAATTATCACCCACGGTCTGGGCTCATTAAGGCGCCGCGTCTCTGACTTTCGTTCAGCCTCCGTTGGCACGCAAGTGTCTCCCGCGCCGATACAGTTCGCTGATAGGACGAAGGGATATGAAATATGCCTCAGCACGCAATTCGTTTATGAGCGCGGAGTAAGAAATATTGGACAGTCATATAGGGTTTATAATCACATAGGTGGAATCTCTGGCAAAAGTCACACTATAAACAAAGAGTGAAGCAGCGGTCAAGAGTTGCTGCTAGCGATTTGTAAACAAAGTCTAAATCATCGCTCAGGCCAGATCTTCGCTTCGCTTCGACCAAAACAAAAGGACGGCTCGCTGGGGTGGGGATCGGTGGGGGTTGGTGGGGGGAATGAGGGAGGGAGGGAGGGAGGGAGGGCAGGGGAGGGCAGGGGTGTTCTAAGCCTCGTCAATGAGTTTAAGTATCTAAATGTTTGATTCTGGATTCGAGTATCGCTTATTCGATCTTAAATTCCTTTTCCCTCTCGTTCTCGCCCCCTCCCTTCCTCTCTCTCTCTCTCTCTCTCTCTCTCTCTCTCTCTCTCTCTCTCTCCGCAGCGCGATCTGTGACTTTCGAACTCTCTAGTTATGTTGCGAGGGTTAACCCGGCCATGCTGTTGTTTAATCTGTCATAAATTATATCCTACTGAGATTGCGTTGTGATTCGTTATAATCATACATGCATATCTAAGCTAGCAGGGGGAATTTAATGCAGGTATAGTCTTGTATAATGAGATATCCTGACCTGGCATTGAGGCGTTTGGCCGGGTTCATGCGGCCGGGACCGCTGTGAAACCCGTGTTAACTTCTCGCTGAATCCTTTCATCTGATGTTATGATGGTCATCATCATTATCATCATCATCATCATCATCATGATTATCATCATTATTATTACCATCATCATCATCGCCATCACGGTCATTAGCGTGCAGACGGAAAGACTTCCTTTGCTCCGTCCACGTATGTGGTTTCCAAGGGATCGTAGCAAGCAAGCACTAGCGGGAAGGCAGTGAACGCGTCCCGACTGTGTGCCTTCAAGAGAGGACCGAAAATAATCATCGCTGGCAAACACGGCGATGATAACGACGTTCCAGTCGCAGGGAGGAGTCGTTAAGTACATCCAGGGTGCGAGTGTTCCCCCGGACACCCTACACTCAGACACGATCCTTAAGCTGAAGAAGTCTACGAGACATGAGGAGCTCGGACACTTCCCAGGGTCTGAGCGTCGGGTTTAACCAAGGGTTTAGTGTTCCGTGACCATGCTGGATGACCAGGACCCATAAAAGGGTTTTATTGCGCCATTATTACGTTTGATAATGCACTCTGGATCAAACCTGCTCCGACGGCAGGATGTGCGGGAACTTCAGACCTGCTGGAGGTGCCCTGGGAGAGGGGGTGACAGAAGGAGGTGGAGAGGGGGGGAGGGGTCGCGTGGAGACGGCCGCCGCACTGACTAATTTGCGACATCCTAATCCCCTTCCATGAAGTAGTGCACAAAGCGTCGGGGCTTTCGGGAGAGGAATAGGTGACAGATGCCGGGCTGAAGCACAATGCGACCGGCCACCTCACCTCACCTCGCCCACAGGAGAGAGAGACCTGCAGAATGCGCTGGCGCGGCGGCTGCATGTGTAGTTCTGGTAAGGGAAGCTAATTGCGAATATTTTCGTAAAGGAACCACCGTCGCCTTATCTATATTTATCTTCATGGCACATATCTGCCACTTACGGCCGCGAGCCGAGAATTCGGAGACTGCCGTCGGTGGGCGTCTGGGGCTGTCGGTGCTGGTGTTGTTCATGCCATTATTGTTGTTTTTGTTCGGCTTTTTACTCGTTATAATTGCTTTTATTACTGGCGTTACGATCTCTTAAGTACATGGAGCCGAGTTAAAAAGATTAATCCAAAAGGGCGCAGCTCTCGGGGAGCATCGTCGAGGGGCGCAGGTGTAATTAGAGGTAATGCTGTTTCGACAGGCGCTATTGCTTCAGCTGGAGAGATGTTGCTGCGCGGTGTTTCTATGCCTATGTAGGCCCCTCATTGCATTAGAAAGGCGAAGGAGGGGTCATGTCTCCGAGGCATTTGATCGGCGCAGAGGACGACATGCTGAGCAGGCGATAAGAGCATGACAACGGCTGTGTCCGTGTCATTGTAATTCAAATTAGATGATGATTATTTTGATATGAGTATCATGATAGCGAGTCTAATGAGGCATAAAGCGAACTTTGTGCCTGCGTGTTCTTTTTATGGCGACCGCTT
>BOPN01001744.1:142500-147500 GCA_017312705.2 Penaeus japonicus | reverse complement strand
TGAATGAGTGAATTAAGTGTTGATAGTGTCAGCCTGTGGTAGACTGTGCGAGAGTCGCGAGGTGGGCGAGAAGGCAGGGGTGTGGGAGGGGCGGGGGGCGGGGGGCGGGGGCCAGGGATTGATGGGGTGCTGGAGAGGTGCGGGGATTTGTTGGGGCGTTCCTTTGAGTCGCCTCGGTCCAGTATGGCAGACGCCTTTTTCTTTTTCTTTTTAGGAGGGGGCGAGGAGCAAGGCGGAATGTGATATTTCTTGCAAGCTTCTCATGTTGAGATCAGATCTTCGTTCATAATTCGACGGTCTTGTGTCGCATGCATATTATATATACGGGATATAAAGCCTTTCTAAAATGACAAAGTATTTCATAGACAGGGAACGGGAGTCCATACCGATTCGCCTTTGTTCTCCCTAAGTGACATCGAACACGAAGGCCAAAGGGTTCGTGTCCATCCCTCAGCCAAGCCGTTAGTGGACATGGACACTTAAAGCTTTCCCGGTCCTCCATGACGCTCACCTGCCGGGGCTTACATTTGCTATTCCACCTGCTTAAACTTATCTATTACTGTCAGGCTCTGCAAAATCCTACATTCATTTGGTATGCACTTCCTTCCCTGCCACGTCGGGGCTTCCACCTGCTCCCCTTCACTCCACCCCGCCCCATCCACTCCCCTTCAATCCACGTCTTTCTCGCTCTCCATCTTTGTCTTCCTTCCTCCCTGCATTCCTCGCCTCACTCTCTCTTTTAGCCTTTTTCTTGCCCTCGCTCCATATCGCACTTGTCTTCACGCCTTCTTCAAATTGTTCGCCAACTGTATCGTCTCTGGTTCATCAAGGTTCAGAACCAAACGGTAAATTTAAACATTTTGCAAGAAGATAATGAATCGTGATCATAATGATTATTAGTACATCGACGTTGACAGTGATGGTTCAAGAAAGAGTAACGACCGCCTTTAGATTCACCCAAGGCGATATCACCATAGAGCACAGAAGCAGCAGTCGCCCCAATACATATGGTTCACTCTTCTTTCGGCCACTTCTCGCCAACACAGTTCCCAAACCGTATCTCCATCTGCCCCCAGTGCCCCCCCCCCTGGCCACGTTACCAACACAATCAACGCAGCATTTCCAACATGATAACATCTCTTCCAGGCACATCTTTCCCTCACCCCAAACCCCCACGCTCTCTCTCTCTCTCTCTCTCTCTCTCTCTCTCTCTCTCTCTCTCTCTCTCTCTCTCTCTCTCTCTCTCTCTCTCTCTCTCTCTCTCTCTCTCTCGTGTCTTCCACTCTCTTTCCCTCTATGCCCATCAACACCAACAGTCTCCCGACATCATCACCATTATTGCAAGTACCCCTTCTTTTCTGCCAGTTCTTTTTTCACTGCTTCACTTTTTTTCTCTTTCTCTCCTCCTCTTCCTCCTCCTCCTCCTCCTCCTCCTCCTCCTCCTCCTCCTCCTCCTCCTCCTCCTCCTCCTCCTCCTCCTCCGCCAACACCACGTCTCCCTTCACCATTCTCTCAGCCGTTCGTCCCTTCGCACGCAGTCGGCACGTAGAATAGCGGCCTGTCCATCATTGGTGCTTAGTGTCGGACCGTCTTATCTCCACGGTGTGACGAGGGTGAGGGGAGGGGATTGGGGAGGAGGAGGAGGAGGAGGAGGAGGAGGAGGAGGAGGAGGAGGAGGAGGAGGAGGAGGAGGAGGAGGGGGGGGGGGGGGAGGAGAGGAGAAGAAGGAGAAGGAAAAGGAAAAGGAGAAGGGGGAGGAGGTAGAGATGGAGGTAGAAGTAGCAAGAGAAGGAGGAAGATGTGAGTAGGCGTAGAGTGGAAAGGGGAGAAAATAAAAGGAAGGGAGAGACAGGAGGAAAGGAAATGGCGTAGACCGAAAGAGAAAGAACTAAACGTAGAATTATTCAGACGTCTTGAGCTAGAACTCCTTTGTGTACGTCGGGGAAGTCGGACACAAATGAGGCAATGGAAGCAGAGGAAGCAGGTACAAATTTTAGCGTCCACTGCGCCGGGTTGTGTTTAGTATTGGTTCGCGATGCATTGTGATGAAAAAGAATATTTAAAAAAAAGATGAGTGAAGATAATGACATCATCAGCTTGTAACACCGCCATCACGAACTCTACTGACGGAGTTTAGTGCGTTTCTCCTCCTCCTCCTCCTCCTCCACTCCACCCCCCCCCTCCTCCACCCAGTCCATTACTGAGTACTGCCGGACCCTAGGTAGGTCAGCGGGCACACAGACATGGCAGAAAGGTAAGCTGATGGATATCAAGCCCTCCTCTGCTGCGAGGAATAACTGGCTGCATGTTAACACATCTTTGTTTGATGTGCCGGGTTTTCTTGCTTTGCCTTCCCTCCCTCTCTGGATCTTCCTCTGATTCCTTCGCCCTCTCCTCCTCTCTCTCTCTCTCTCTCTCTCTCTCTCTCTCTCTCTCTCTCTCTCTCTCTCTCTCTCTCTCTCTCTCTCTCTCTCTCTCTCTCTCTCTCTCTCTCTCTCTCTCTCTCTCTCTCTCTCTCTCTCTCTCTCTCTCTCTCTCTCTCTCTCTCTCTCTCTCTCTCTCTCTCTCTCTCTCTTTCTCCCTTTCTCCCCTTATCCATCTCTCTTCCCACTTCCCCGGGTACGTCAGTCAGTGTGCCAGCGCCTTAGAACAGTAACAATCACACTAACCAGGTCCGGTTTGAGGAACGTTTGCCATGATGATAAAGTTAAGATCATGATCCTTCTTGGGAGCGTGGAAGGGCAGGAGGGGCGGCATGGCGGAGGGAAGCGAAATAGGGAAAGAGCTGAATGGATTTTTTTCTCTCGCTCTCTCACTCCTTCCTCCTTCCTATCTTCGGCCATTCTGCCCCCTCTGGAAAACGCGCGCAAAATCTTTGGGAGTTTTCGGACGCTGTTTCAACTTGATTGGCACCCCACCCTCATTCTCCCGACAGAAAAAGTTGTCAGTGGCCATTTTTCCATCGCACAATTTTCCACACTTTTCACAACTTATCCAGGATTTCCGGACACTAATAGCTATCTATTATGATCTCTTCTCCCACCTGACCTTCCAAGAATCTCATCCATTTTGGAATTAATATCCAAAAAAATCGAGATTTCTTGAATTTCTAGCGATGTCCCACAGCTCGTGTCCGGGCACTGGGAAGCTGAGCGTGATGACAGCCGACATGACCTGCAAACTCGCCGTGACCAGCTGCTGAGGGAGGGCCCCCGGCGTCTGCTACTGCTGCTGATCCTTGTCCTTCTCGACACTCTGCTTCTGCTTTCTCTACTTCACCCTCTCCTTCAACTCCCGCTTTTGTTGGCGTAGCTGACCATCGTTTTCCCGCTCTCTCTCTCTCTATCTCTCTCTCTCTCTCTTTTCTCACTGGACTAGATATTTCCCTTGGATCTCTGTCGCTGCTGCCGAGAACTGTTTCATCCTCGCAACAGAAATGCATCAAAGAGCACAACCGTGTCAGCGTTGTGTAACGTACAAAGCCAGCACCACGCAAACTTGATGTGCTGTTCAGGGTATGATGCCTCACGACCCCCGCACTCCCTCCCCTCCTCTCTTCTCGCTCGCCACATCCCCGCCATGCGTTGACAGCCAGCAGGTGACAGCCAGCAGGTGACGGGCGTGTTGCACAGGGTCGCCACCATGGCCGCGAGCTCTTGGTGTGTCATATGTAACGCACATGACTAGGATGGAGTGTGTCTTCTCTCCTCTGCCTGATGGTCTTGACACCTCGCTTGTTTATGGACGAGTTTCCAACTTTTGTGCCTGGTGATTTATTTTGTTTATGTGCAGCTTACTCTTCTAAGGAAAAGAGTGTTCATGATACATAGTCGCGTCGACGAAAGAACGAATTCTATCATTAGCATATAAAAGCATATCTGAATATTCTTTTATCGACTTTGATATTTGAAGATAATCCTCAGTAGCCGAAAGGACATACGCCCACAGTAGAGGGAGATCCATCCCACAGCCAAGTGCACTGAAAGAGACCCATCGTGTCACCCAGTTTTCGAACAGCCCGAGCAAGGCAGCAGGAGCTAACAAGCCTCGCCAACGCCACTTCGGAACGTCTGGCCGGCTGTTGTTGATGGAATTAATCACGAGGGAGACTGAGCGATCATGAAGGTGTTATCATTACCTGGAAGACAGTGATTAAAAGGCAGAGCTTCATTGAGATAAATACTATCATTAACTGTAACGACGGCATAAGTTATAGCACGGAGCGAGAGTACACCAGTCAACAGGATCATACTCCCTCCCTCCCCTCCCCCTCCTTCCAACACGACCCTTCCCAACTCTTGCCCTTCTATTACCCTTGCCCCCTCCTTTCATCACCTCTGCCTCCCACCCTTTCCTCTCGTTCCGTCAGCTTTCTGCTCTTGTCTTGTCTTCCCTTCCTCACTCTTGCTCTCGCCTCTGCTTCTTTCAGTCCTTCTTTCTACACGTCCACGCGCCATAATTTTTTTCCTCGCAGTCATCATACTCAAGTTTCTCCTCTTTCTCCTCCTCCTCCGCCTCCTCCTCCTCCACCTCATCATCATCATCATCATCATCATCATCATCATCATCATCATCATCATCATCAATAATCATCTATCATCGTCATCATGCTCCTTCTTTTTCTTCTTCTTCTCCTCCTCCTCCTCCTCCTCCTCCTCCTTACCCTCCACCCGAGGAAAGCCCTCCCTCCTTCAGGATACCTCTGGAGGAGGAAGGCGTCCCGCGCCCCAGGTCGTAGATGAGGCCGGAGGAGAATGTAAGTCTTGGTGGATGTGACGCGGGGTACAGTCTTAGCCGAGTGTGACAGACATTAAGACAGCGGGGTGTGACGGGGTTGTCTTGGCTGGATGCGAAGGAGGACGGGGCGCGACGCAGGTGACGAAGGAGGATGTCTGCTGCCTGAGTTTAGTTGCTATTAATTCTCGTCGATGGATGCTGCTTGACGCTGGGGAAGGGATTTTGAATTGATACCATCGATTTATTATACACACACACACAGA
>BOPN01001744.1:137500-140000 GCA_017312705.2 Penaeus japonicus | reverse complement strand
AGGCAAGCAAAAGAAAGATTAATTAATTTGATATCTTATAGAGAGGGTAATATAGACTAAAGAAAGGCGAAGGTGAGGCGAGGCAGGGCTAGATAGCCAGAAATGGAAGAGCGAGAGGAAGCGGAGATAAAAAGAGACGAGACAAGGTGACAGGGAGAGAGAGGGGAGAAAGAGGCGGAGGGTCACGCACCGTCGAGTCGGTTGTCGGTGACGGACTGGCGTCGGTAACCTAATGGATGCTGCCGTCCTCCAGCCAGCGTCACTGCCGGTCACACTCTCTGGTCACTCTGAAACAGGCCAGTCACTCCGTCACACTCCGCTCCCTCCGCGTCACTCCGCTCTCGCCGGCCGTCACGCCTTTAAAAACCAATCGTCGACTTCCCCGTCTTCACTCTTACTGTCAGCTGTCTTGCACGCCTGTCCTCTCCCGGCCCGTGGCTGTGACCTCTGTCCTTATCCTTCAGACCCGTGACCTCCATGTCCCAGCGCCCCCCCTCACCCCACCCCTTTCCGTGCCTTCCCCACACCCCTTCCCACTCTTGCCTCCCTCCCCCCCCCCGCGCACCGCTTAGAGATTTAGGAAGTGGGTTTTTTGGGGTTCGAGTTCTCTTTGAGGGGGAGGTTCTAGCCTTTTTTCGCGTCCGGGCCAGTTATTTCTGGATGGTATTTTTTCTTATTTTTTTTTTGGCTCTTTCAACATGGCCGTCAGATTGCAGACGAAAGACATTGTTTTAAGTTGTATCCAACATTTATGAAAGTCTAGATGTATGTGTGTGTGTGTGTGTGTGTGTGTGTGTGTGTGTGTGTCCGTGTGTCTGGGTGTGTGTTTGTTTGTTTGTTTGTGAAGATTTTATATCTGTATCTGGAACAGTGTATGTGGCTTTTCACATGTACAAAAGCCCGTTGCCTTGCCAGAAGTACATATGTACGTTGTTCTTCTCTTTTGTGTACGCTTTGCAACACGCACAACACAAAAAAGAAAAGAAAAAAATGGTCAGAGCAATAATTTTTGTGTCCCTCTGGTGGCTTCTATTTTTCGTTTAGCATTTTAGATACAAGTTGAACAGTAGCAGGCATTTTTGTGTGTATCCCCGTATCATTGGAATAAAGTTTCCCATATACAGACATACATATATATATATATATATATATATATATATATATATATATATATATATATTGTTGTATTTATATACATATACATACATACATACATACATACATACATACACATACATCCAGCATTTCTTCCTCCATTTGGCTTTGTGAAGCTACATCCTCCTCCCTTTAAATGCTTCTCTTCCCCCCTCCCGTCTCACTCCCCCTTCGTCCCTCTCCCCAATTTTTTTTCCCCTCTTTGGTCATCGGGGAATCTCTTCTCGAAAGCATACACCTGTTTGTTTATATTTTCTTAGGTATTTAGTTAATTGTTCATTTTAACCTCTCGCGCTCTCTATCTATCTATTTATCCATCTATCTCTTATATACGTAAGTGTTCACTTGCGCTCCCGCTTTCTAGTCCCTTGGCCTCTTCTGACTTTGTCAGCTATTCCTCCACAAACCATGGACATCTCCTGTTCCCTCCCCCTAACTCTACCTCCTCCACCTTCTTCTCCTTTTCCTTCTTCCACCCCCTCCCTCCACCTACTAACTATCTGCCATAGTCCTGCCACGACCTTCCCTCCGGACCTTCTCTTCCCACACTTTATTCTGCTTCCTTTCCTTTCTTCTCCCCCCTTCCCCCCTCCCCTCTCCTCAGCGCTCCCCCAGGTCGTGGTCCGAGTCCCAGGTCCCCGTCCGGCCATCTCCAGCGCGGACGAGCTCTTGGCCAATAGATGCCCCCACTTCATTAACAACTTCCGGACCTAATGTCTCTGTTTGTCGTCGGCGCTCCTCAACACACGGGGCGGGATTGGTGATTGGGGATTTAACTTTGTGGGGGGGAAGGGAAGGGAGGAGAGGGGGGGTAGAGAGAGGGTGATCTCGTTCTCTCTCGCTCTATCTATCTATCTATCTATCTATTTCTTTCCCTTTCTCTCATTCACTTTCTCTCTCTCTCTCTCTCTCTCTCTCTCTCTCTCTCTCTCTCTCTCTCTCTCTCTCTCTCTCTCTCTCTCTCTCTCTCTCTCTCTCTCTCTCACACGTCCCACCGTTTCCGTTTCGTGTGATTCGGACGGTCGTTGATTGGGCGTGACGGGCGATATCTAATCCGGTTTTTGTCAGGTTGCGGTCGCGAGGGCGTCGTGGACTGCCGTCGCCTTGTCCATTGGAGGCCGATGTGTGGGCGTGTGGGCGGGCGGGGAAACATAGGCTGATCTATTTCTTAAATATCGGTTTGTGCCTAAGCACTGATTATTGCCTATTATCACTTATATTTATCATATATTCTAATAAATGTAACTTTATGTGTATATGTAAGTATATATATATATATATATATATATATATATATATATATATATATATATATATATATATGTATATATATATATATATATAT
>BOPN01001744.1:125000-132500 GCA_017312705.2 Penaeus japonicus | reverse complement strand
TCAATAGTGCCGCCAAGGCCCGCTACCTCCAGCGGCCCGATAAAAGTGCAATATCTGAAATTAAACGTGTGTGGCCGTGGTGTTTGCATAGGATGGCTGACTGTTCCGCGCTCTACGGATTCATTATTCCGCGCATTTATTTCTGTACGATTACCCATTTTGGCTCCATGCATTATTCGCGTTTCCCCCTGGCCGTCGCGCTTTTGCCTTTCCTTTTTATGGAGGGCAGCAGCGCCGAATCATTAGGCAATACATTGATTGAAATTCTAATGATCACTTTTGTTATTCGGTTACTTGGCTCAAGATATTCAGGCCTTATATCACTTCCTTCTCGTCAATCTTCTTTTTCTTATCAGCCTATTCTCCTTTCCCAGAGAGAGGGATAGAGAGAGAGAGAGAGAGAGAGAGAGAGAGAGAGAGAGAGAGAGAGAGAGAGAGAGAGAGAGAGAGAGAGAGAGAGAGAGAGAGAGAGAATACGAGAGAGGGACCCAGCCCACAGTCCAGCGCGGTCATTAATGGACTGATGGACCACGATCGAAAATTAATTAGCGGTGAATGCTACTTCCCTCGACCCTATAGATCCTCACAAAAAAGGGGGTTTTAACTAGAAATTAATTAAGGATGAGTGATTCCCCCTCTCCCTCCCCTTCCCCCTCCCCTTCCCTTCCTTTCCCTTCCTGTCCCCTCTGCCGTTACCTCCTTCTGAGAAAGATTCTGCGTCCCCCTCCGTCTCGAGACGCCGCCCCAAAAGCATCTCGGTTGCTTGGCGTAATTACCACTCGAGGGATAGTTCTCAAAGGGCTCGAGAACTCCGCCATTGTCCCGGCGTGTCATGGGTCGTCTCCGCTCAACTGCCTTTTTTTCATTACCGTGGTATCACCGACTTTCCTCTTTTAATTGCATATATTTTGTAAGTTATGTAGTATTTTGCATGTTATTTGTTTTTTCATGTCAGTATCTGGTCGTGAGATGCATTGTAGGGAGTGTGCGCTTGTGAGGTATGCATGTATTCGCCGGGAATGAGGATGATGAGAATGATGCAGGAAGTGAAGAGAAGAGAAAAGAGGGGGGGGGGGCGGTAATGGTAATGACCGGAGGAATTTTACATATTGAATGTCCTCTTTTTTCAGTGTTATTTTATTTCCCCCTTTTTCCCGTTTGACGTGGCAGTGCATGTCAATCGGCGTTAGTGTGACCGTCAGGACTCGCCGCGAGTGACGACGCATTGACTGATGCTGCGACTATCAAGGCCAAAAAACGCCTCTTCCGTTGATGGAGCGTTGCACGGCCGCTCGCGCCGGCCGAAAGGTCGTCGCGTCGGAGAGAGCAAAGATAATAAATAGTGCTCGGTCGGGAACGGTTGAATTTTGCACCTGTCGAGCTGGACACTTGTTGCCGGTGTCGGCTGGCGGTGAACGTGGTGATTGATGTTCCCGCAGGTGCAGATCACAGGGGCTTCGGAGTGCCTTCGTGTGCGGATGGGAAGGGGGGGGGCGGAATCCACGCAGGTGGCAAGGATGTGGATGGCTGTGGATGGTCGACGTGAGGAGGGACGGCGGGTGCGGGGCAACCGTCGCCGTGGTGGTGAGGGTACAGCGTGGTGATGATAGTGATGGCGAGAAAGCTGCGTCACCTCGCAAACCGACGCGTCATTGTGGCCATTAATAATACTGATAATAGGATAATTATCGCGTGTGGTAAAGCTCCACTTTGTTTCAGCCGGACGCGGCGGAGGCGCGCGCCCCCGCCAGGGATGCGCCGGCCCAGGAGTTCCTTTAATTGCCACAAAGCTTGCATTGCTGCCTGGGCGGGTCACCGCCTCGTCTCGGGCAGCGCTCGGGTCTCCTTAAGTGATAGGAAATCAATAGACGCACACACACACACACACACACACACACACACACACACACACACACACACACACACACACACACACACACACACACACACACACACACACACACACACACACACACACACACACACACACACACACACACACACACACACACACACACACACACACACACACACACACACACACACATACACACACACACACACACACACACACACACACACACACACACACACACACACACACACACACACACACACACACACACACACATACACACACACACACACACACACACACACAAATGCATTTATATATTTTTATTTTATATATATATATATACATATACATATATATATATATATATATATATATATATATATATATATATATATATACATATACTTACACTCTCGCACATTTCGCTTCTCAGAATATAATTAGCATATCTGTTGTATATATATTTTTTGCTAGAGTGATATATCACGCATTATGCATGTTGTCCTTTGATAATACGTCATATGCCAGGCCGGCCACCTGCCACGCCGTCAAGGGCCCCTCGTCCCTGCTGACCCTTGTCTTGCTGCTCCCATACCGAGCACTCCGCTCAAGACAACCTTTTTTTTCTTAATCCCTCTGATTAGTATTGTTTTCCTTCCGCGCATTGAGAGGAGGAGAGGAAAAGCGAGGTGTCGCAGCGCCCCTCTCGCTCGGCAGTCGGCCGGAGCGCACGGGAGGGCAGAGTCGAATTCTGAGGCGCGACACTGGCTGGTGCAGGAGGACAGCGCGTGTTGTGCCGGGCTGTCGTGCGGTAACACAAAGCGAGCCGTCAGCCGCCAGCGGCCCTGTCACACCTGCCCACCGCCGCCACCACCACCATGTTATTGCAACTGCAACCGATCCTTTTCTCTGATTTCCTGATTGTGAGGTTATCGTCAACTGTAAGTGATTTAGAATGGAGCTCCGATTCCGCTCGGACACGCACGCGCACACAGGATTAAGTGCTGTTTGCTTTTGTGCCGCTGTTAGAAGGGGAGGTGCGCCTGTTAGCTGTTAGGCGGCCACCCGAGTTGCTTGGCTCGGCTCCGGTGCCGGTTGTCACGGAGCCGGAGCTTCAAGACGCACCGCCGCATTTTTATGCTTCCGATTTTATGGAGGCGATCACTCTGATAGCAGAGTAATATTCCACCCGCAGTATGATCCAATATTCAAATACTATGCGGCAAATGTCAGCAGTCAGCGCGGGCTCGTAAATCGTGTCGAGCTCTGCTGACATACTGGTGACTGCTACCCCCCACCCCCCCTCTCCCCACCTTGTTACCCTGAATCCCACTGCTTACCAATGGACGTCTGTGTGGCGGCGAACGTTACGTGTTGTTCTTGCCTGTCCACGCGTTTCGTTTCATCATTTATACGCCGGTAATCAGTCTGCATGGCAGTCCGGAAAACAATGTGTTTGCGTATTCATAGCCATTCCGAAATACATTGTTTAAAGTCATTAAACCGGTGCATCATGGCTCGTCCTTATTGCTGTTGAGTGACGTGGACATTGCCAGCTGAATTTTTAAGACCGTTAGTGTAATGATTGGCTCGAAGTTCTGGGACACGGGAGGAACATTTTCGCCTTAGCATTTTGCAAAAAAAAAAAAAAAAATACATTGAAATTGATTATGATAGATTAATAGATGTGTAAATGTGTAATAAAGGATGGTCATTCTTAAAGAGTCAAGTATTCTGGCAAGGTAACCCTCATCAATCGCAAATCCATTAAGAGCGAGAGGCGGCCTAATACCTTACAGGTGCTGAGCCAGGCACCTGTTAGCCCGAACAAAGGCCGCGCAAACCCGATTAACTTACCATAGAGAGGCGTAATATAAGAATCGTGGAAGGAGGCGGAGACCGAGTCAACTTTTGTTACGATGAGAATTGGCTGTCATGCGGCACAAGAGGACCGCTGTGACGGCTTAAGAGACAATGTTATGGAGGAAATAACATTAATTAGAGGAGCACAAGAGAGGAAGGGTTGGCCAGTCTCTCCTCCGCGTCGCAAAAGGGCGCCGCTTCCAGGTTCTGGTGGCCAGATCGAACGTGTCCTCGCGGGAGGACCCTTCCTTCCTTCGGGGGAAAAGAAAGTCGTCTCAGCTGACGAAGATGGGGATGAGACCCACCCTTACGTTACGGCATTTTTTCCCTCGCCGTTTTTCTGGGTCGACAAAGGGCGACCGGACCACCCTTTGTTGACACAAGGAGCGGTCCTTTCAGGGCTTTATCGGGCTTATTACGGGGATATAGATTAATGACACGGCGAAAAGAAGAGTGTGACCAAGTATTTACGCTAATGAAGGGACCAGCGGACCTTCGGTGATCAGGTTAAGGGGCATTGTAGCGAGCCACGGACTCAGTGTCGTCATTAGAGCTAATTGGTTTTTGGAGGCGGCGCTCCTCTGAAATGGCAGCGCCCTGTGTGGCTGGAGCCGCTGCCGCCGTCCCGTGAGGCCGAAGAATGCGGACTGATCACGCCCTTGTTCTCCGGCCTCGGGACGCTGGGGAGGGGGGGGGATGCATCTGCATAATGCTTTCTTTTGTGAATTTTGCATTGCAAGATGTTGTTGCTAGGATTATTTATTATTGTATATTATTATCTATTGTTTTGAATATATTTATCGATAAGGATGATCTCTTTCTTGTCTATTATTAAAATTACTTTGTATTGTATTGGTATTGTGTGTCACTTTCTCAAAGGAGTTTCGGTTAACGAAGATGATCTAACGGCTCCATTTTTTGTTGCAGGGGAAGAGGGCGAGGGGAAGGAGATGGCTGGCGACGGCGAGGAAGGAGAGTCTCCAGGCTCCAGCCCCAGACACTGCAGGTAATTGCTCCTTCACATCTATTTTCATCAAAGCTTTGATATGTTCATGTAATATGTGTTAAAGAATATAGGTTATAATTCTTTAGCACCTAATGACATTAACATTACGTTAAATGCACGTTTGAATTCCCTTTCCAGGGACAGTGGAAGCGTGACGTCACGGGAAGGGCTATCCCCCAAGATGTCCCCCCGCCACTCGCCACGGGAGTCCCTCAACTCTTCGCCAGCTCCCTTCATGTCTCCCCGCGCCACACCCCCGACGATGCGCCCGATCGTGTCCTCGCCCTCCTTCATGCGAGGATCCGACAACGAGGCCGACATTCTCGACTTCTCCCTCCGGCGCTCGCCCGCGCCCTCGAGGGAGGACCTCCTCAACCTCTCCGTCAGCTCCTCCATGGCTGGCTCGCCGCCTCCCGGCTTCCATCGCCTGGGGGACTCGCCCCTTGACTTATCAGTGCCCCGGAAGCGCGCAGCAGATGCCCTCCTGGAGGCGGCTCAGGGCAAGATCCACCATGACCTGGCCAAGAACCTTGGGGCCTGGGGCATTCCCCTCCCCCCACACCTGGCCTCAGCCATGGCCCTCAGACCTGACCTGGCTTCACTCAAGCCCGAGCTGGCCCTGTGGAATGGCAAGCTTAAAGGTGACAGTACTTCCACAAAGCTTCCACCATTCCCCATGGGCGCCCTACCTCCCACACCCTCCGAGGCATCAAGAGCCCTGGAGAGGATGAGTGAGCTGAGCAAACTGGGCGGCGACAGCGGACTGGACCTTTTCAGAAGCGGCTTGAGCGGGAGCTCGGGCCGCGCCACCGCCTGGCAGAGTCACTGGCTCAGCAAGGGCCAAGACGCCACGAAAGACGTGCTCAAGTGTGTTTGGTGCAAAGCTTCCTTCAACACATTAGCAGAGCTCACAACTCACATGAAGGAGGCAAAACACTGCGGGGTGAACCTCCCTCCACCCATCCCGCCCCCTTCTTCCAGCGCCTCGTCGGTCCACACCCACCTCCCACCTCAGTACACGCCCACCAAGACGCCTTCGTCGAAGCCACCTTCCTCCTCCTCTTCGGCTGCTTCCGGTTCCTCTTCCTCGAGCGACCTGATGTCGAGCATCAAGGAGACGATGCCGCTGCCCCGCAAGCTCGTGCGTGGGCAGGACGTGTGGCTGGGCAAGGGCGCCGAGCAGACCCGACAGATCCTCAAGTGCATGTGGTGCGGACAGAGCTTCAAGTCTCTTGCAGAAATGACACAGCACATGCAGCAAACACAGCACTACACTAACATAATCTCTCAGGAGCAGATCATCTCATGGAAATCCCCCGAGGAAAAGTCTAGTAGTCAGAGCCACGTCAACGCCGTGCTCACCTGCAAGGTATGCGACCAGGCATTCTCATCGCTCAAGGAACTCAGCAATCACATGGTGAAAAATGCCCATTACAAGGAGCATATTATGCGCTCCATCACAGAGTCTGGGGCTCGTCGAAGGCAGAGCACACGTGAGAAGCGCAAGAAATCCCTGCCTGTGCGCAAACTGCTTGAACTGGAGCGCGCACAGCAGGAGCTGCGCACACAGTCGGACAGCGGAAGGTTCGGGAAGGACCAGCCTGGATCGGGACGCATCACATGCGAAAAGTGCGGCGATAAGATTGACACTTCTCTGTTTGTGGACCACATCCGTAACTGCGTCGGAGCCTCCAGCCGGGACCTGCTGAAGTCCGCACTGCTCTCCCCCGACAGCGACTATAGCAACAAACTGGACTCCGCTCCGGAGACTGATAGCGAAGGCAAGAAGACGCCGGAGAAAACCCCTCGCGACAGCCCAAGGGAAAAAGACTTCGACAAGCCCAAGGGCCGCGGGGACTCCGAGTCGCCCTCAGTACTAAATGCGCTCGAAAAATTGATCGAAAAAAGCTTTGACTCTGGCAAGGCAAAACCTGGAGCTGGACCTCTGGGATCAAGCATTCTCCGCCGGCTCGGCATTGACGAAAGCGTCGACTACTCCAAGCCGCTGATGGACCCGCAGCTGGTCGGCATGTACGCCACTTTCTCCCGCCTGCACGGTGGGCCGCCGCTCGGAGCCGGCGCTCCTTCTACCTTTAATCTACCACCTTCCTTCGGCTCGGGCGACAGAGGCGCGGGCGTGCGAGGCATCGGCGACTCCATGATGAGCCCAAGTGCAGACTCTGATACTCGTGACACATTCCCGCGGTCACCCTCACGGCCTGGGTCACGACCTGGCTCTCGCCCCGCCTCTGCAGGATCCATAACTCGGGATGGCAGTGCCAGCGAGCGCTCGCTGGAGATGCTGCGGCTCGACAGCAACCAGGCCGCCACGCCCGAGGAGCTCGCCCCGACGGAGAACGGCGCTGACCACTCCGACAACGAGCAGGAGAGCCTCTGCGGCCGAGAGGATGTCAAGCAGGAACCGATCGAGACCAACGGCGAGATCAGCGACCGCGAGTCCGTCTCCGCCAGGGAGGAGGTGAGAGTCAAGGAGGAAATACGGGTGAAAGAAGAATTCAAATTGAAGGAGGAGGGGGATGACGAGGAGGAGAACGAATCTCATGAGGCAGGTCGTGAGTCTCCTTCAGGAAGACTCATGGGGTCGCCAGCAGGCTGTAGCAGCAGGTCTGGCACCCCCCACTCCGAGACCAGCGTGGGGAGGTCTGGGTCTGGCCTCGGAGCCTCGGGGCTCGGCGGCCTCTCCGCCTTGCTCGGAGGAGGCGGCGAAGGCACGTCCTCGCACCCTTTAGCGGCGCTGCAGAAGCTGTGCGAC
>BOPN01001744.1:117500-120000 GCA_017312705.2 Penaeus japonicus | reverse complement strand
GCTACACCGCTCCTCTCACGGAGCCTGTGTACATCCCTCTACACCCAAGCTTCAGTGTATACAAAGAGTTCATCGAGGTGTACACCCGTGCGTGTCTGGAGGCGTTGTTCGTGCAAGATACTGTGTGTAAAACTGAACACAATGCAAATGCAGTATGTGGAACTCTAGTGTTGCGGTGATTGTGAACAGCCTTGGTGAACTTCAGTACATTTTCATTTTTTATGTTTGTATTAAATTATTTGTGTCAGTGTTTGGATATTGAAAAATATGCAACACCACGAAGTACTTTCTAGGAACCTGTATACAAGCAGTGCGTTCTCTACACTGCGCTCTATGCTAATACTGAGTTACTTGTTTTTGTACAGTTCAAGTCCCTATTTGTAAATTATTGCGTTTTCCTCTCTTGAGCTTCCAATTGTAAAGTTACAATAAATGAAAATAAAGTATCTGGAGTGGAATCTTCCATACTTTTATTACCTTCCCGACAACCTTAGATAGACAGACACTTTGGAGATAGTCATATGGTATAAAGGGCAAATACAGAAATGCAAGAATAAACAAGATCATGATAATGAAAATGATTGGAAAAAACTATTAAAAAAAATGATTGAATCTGGTTAATAATGGTCCTCCTTTTAGTATGGTGTCCATCTTTCGAAGGTTATCTATGTACACCCACTAAGCTGGAGTTTTGTGTCAAAACCAATTTCTTGGAGAGTTGAGCATTGGTGTGCAATTAAGTGAAATTACAGGCCTTATGCCACAAGAAGAATTCTTTTTCTAAAGGATAAATAACAGAAGTTAATGGTTCAGTGAAAGGCTATTTCCATCTTTGCGGAATGAACAAAGGCAGTGTCAGTAAAATAAGTGCCAAGAATATTCAGACGAACAAAGTGTCTATAAAAAGAAAGGAAATAAAGTGAGTGCGGAACAGATTGAGGAATTCATAAGAAATATAACTGAAACGATATAACTAAAAGTAAATAAATACACATAGGTAACAAAATACGAATAAATGATTGTTATAAGTAATTGAAAGAAAATCATCCTATCATTATAAAGACGTATCGTTTATGAAGGAATACATATCTATATCCATTTATAATTTTCTTCCTAGATGGTTGCCAATTTATCAATCTAAATGCACAAGTAGGACTGTTACTAAATGTCAGAGGTTGGTTCTGACAAACAAGAAGATAAAAAAAAAAAAAACATCATATTATTAATATCTGAGGAGTTGTGCATCCTCAGGCCGCAACATAAACAGCATTTTCATATAATATGAAAGTAAGGATTGCAAAGAAATTCAACAGTCTATATTGTGATGTATCTATGATGATGAGAAAGATAGAAATAATAATGAAACTTAATCATGGTTTTGTCCGCCGAAACAGCGGTACTTAAATACCATGAGAAAATCTTAAAATTTAAAATTATAATACTTACAGAAAACTGCATGATGATTAACAGAATAACGACTTCAGTGATAGTGCTGCTGAAGCTAAACTAAAATCAAACATATATATAATAATGATGTTAATAATAACCGTGATTATAATGAAGCTGAAAGGCAATTACGAAAATAGTTGCCATTCTTGTAACAAATGGAAGATGTTAAAAATATTAATACAAATAATAATGTTATTATGATTGCAACACTATCAATCCGAATAATGTTCATAACAGCTTCATCATTAACTCTCCCCATGTTGATAATGACACTGACAATAAATATAATAACAGGAAAAACAATAACAATGAATATTACAATGATAGTGGAAATAGCATTATAATTATAAAAGCAATGGTGGATAATGATTACAATGATGAAAGCAGCGGCGCGAACAACAGCAGCCGCAGTCATAGAGAGAATAGTAAAGGATATGATCATAATGATGATAGCGTTATCTGTACACACACACACACACACACACACACACACACACACACACACACACACACACACACACACACACACACACACACACACACACACACACACACACACACACATATATATATATATATATATATATATATATATATATATATATATATATATATATATATACATATACATATATATGTGAATATATATATATATATATACACACATACATATATACATATATACATATATACATATATGTACATATGTATATAAATATGTGTGTGTGTGTGTGTTTATATATAAGTATACGTATATACACATATGATAACACTAGGTACACTATTCGTAAAATTGATAATGCTAAGAACCTGAACAGAAACACAACTATACCAACACATGAACAGAAAGTGACAGGAATGAGAACAATTATGATGATAACGAGTGACAACAACAGCAATATTAACGGGGAAAGAAATATAAACTGTTATCATAATGGTTAAGATAGTAATAGCAATTATGGTAATTGTGATAATAATAAAGATAATGATGATGATCGCAAATATAAGAATTATGATGAAGATGATAATAAAGACGATAATGATTATAATT
>BOPN01001744.1:105000-107500 GCA_017312705.2 Penaeus japonicus | reverse complement strand
GACGAAGCAAACGGTTTACTATTATAGTTTTTAGTGATGTAATTATATATCCAATTACATTTTCAGATCACATACACACGGCGGGGGGAATATCTCACGTTAAAACTGCAATAAAGGATAAAGATGTTATATATATATAATACAAAAAGATACTTTCTAAAATTTAACATAAATAAATTTCTGTTTTGCCTTTTCTGTTCACTAATCCAATTTCATTTCTTTAAAACCCAACAGCTTATGGTAATGGATCTAATTACATATTCGTACTTTTTCTCTCTCTCTGTTACTAAAATCTCAACCTAATACTTCTAATCCGACGAGTAATCTCCCTTGGGATTTCATCATCGCCCCGGCAGCCGTCACGTACTCCGCTCTCCCCGTCAAGTGTTACCAACTTCCTGTCAAATGCAACCCCTTCTGTCACCTCCCTTTCCCCCCCCCCCCACCCACCCACCCACCCACCCATTCCGCCACACCCATCCCACCCCTCCACTTTTGTCATACGCCGCCCTCTTCTTATCGCTTGTCACTCTCTTCCTGTCACATATCACGTGTCACGTTCTGTCACACCTTCCATTCGTCTTGTTACACTTCGCTGACATTTCGTCGCATCGCACTCTTGTCCTGTCACGTGTCTGCCACGTAACACGACCGTCACGGCGTTTCTTACGAATCGAAAGACAGGGAGAGGAAAGGGGTGAAGATGAAACAAGAAAAAAATACATATATACATGATATATACATGATGCTTATGTGCATTATCATTATCATCATTATCATGATTTTTAGTATCATCATCGCTATTTTGATTGTTATTATTATTATTATTACTATGATTGTCATCATCATTATTATCACCATAACTGTTATTATCAGTAACATTATCATCCTTGTTATCATTATCATTATTTTAATCATCATTATTGCTCTTGTTATGATAAATATAATTAACATTATTAGTATTATCATTATCATCATCATTATTATTATTATCATTATCATTAGTACTATTATTATCATTATTACCTTTTTCGTTATCATCATCATCATTCATATTATTATAACTATTATCATCATTATTGTTGTTACTGATGTTATAATCATTAAGATTATATTTTAAGTAGTAGTATTGTTGTTATTTCAATTATCAGCATTATCATAATCAACATCACCATTATCATTATTGTCAGTGCCAATATTAGTATTGATATGATAAATATCACCATTATTATTATAATCATTATTATTATTACTATTATTGTTATCATTATTCTTATCGTTATCACCATTGGCATTATCATTTATTGTTTTAATAATTATCATTATTTTTGTTGTTCTCATTATGATAATTAATAATAATATTATTATCATTATCATAATGATAATCATAATCATAATAATGATAATGATTATCATAATCAAAGTCATGTTTATCATTACTAATATTATCATTATCAGCATTGTTATCATAACCCTCGGCTTCGGTCTCACCGTCGCATCCCCATAGCAGCCCCCCCCCCCCCCCGCCTGCGTTGTTCCCGGCAAGCGGCCTGTTCCTTTAACCGGATTTGGCCACATCTTGCTTAGCGCTTCCCGTGACACAAAAACTCCGCGCCGCAGCGAGGCCGCCACATCGTTACAGGAATGACCGCGTTAGAGAGCGCGCCATAAAGGCTGAGTCAAGACCATCTCGGGCGATTGGAGAAAATTCTGAGGTTGTAAGGACCGTCTTGGGGTTGTGGGTATGGGGGGGAGGGGAGGGGAAGGGTGGGGGGAGGAAGAGGGGTTCATCGTCACCCTTAAAGGGTTAGGGGCCAATGCGAGGTGTGGAAGCTATTCTTAGGGTGTGGGAACCGTCACTGGAATACAGAAAGTCATCCTTCGGGGACTGTCCTCAAGTGTGGGAATGTTGTTGGACGCAGGGATCCTTCTAGAGCCTGCAAGAGTCTATTTTTGGAATGTAACTATGTGGCTCTGCAGCACAGTCATGCTGAGGGAGCCAGTTCGTGGAATATAGTGCAGAGCTATAGGAGGAAAATCGTAAGGACTGAGGAACCACTGGGAGTATAATTATTTTCTATAGTCCTGCTGAAGGGTTGGCATCCTCCATCGAGGCGGGATAACCTTAGTGTGTGTCAGAGCCATCCTTCGAGGGCGGGATTCTTCCTGCGCACTTCTTTGCCACAGCAGGCAACCCGTCCCCTTGAAGAGGTCATCATACTATATGAGTTCGAGAACGTAAATCAAACATACTCCATTGAAATGAGGACTTTCCAGGAGAAGTGATGGAATTATCTGAAAGAAGCGTCCATTTCGACGCAGGAATTGAAACCACTTCGATGAAATTGTTGACATTCAAGAAGGCCAAATGGAGTATATCCTCGCCCCTTCGCCTTCCTCCCTCCCTCCGTCCCTCCCTCCCTCCCTCGCGACGTAAAGATAAGTCTGACGGGAGGCTCGCCGTGGGCCACCTTCATCACGTGTTAATGATGACTGGCCG
>BOPN01001744.1:85000-90000 GCA_017312705.2 Penaeus japonicus | reverse complement strand
AAGAGAGAGGAAGAGAGAGAGAAAGAGAGAGAAAAAACGAAAGAGCGGACGAGAGAGAAAGGACAAGAGAGAGAGGCCGAGAGAGAGAAAGAGAGTAAGAGAGAAAAGCGAAGATAAAAGAGAGGAGAGAGTTACAGCCGGAAGTAGGGTATAAAGGGAGGAAGAAATGGAAGCATAAAACCAAGGAGGACATAAAGGGGAAAGGTGTGAGGGGATCCGAGCCGAGCGGAAAGAGGGGAAGCGGAGACCCGAAGGAATGGAGAAAACGGGAATTCCCCCTCTCGCTCGGGGGCGGGGTGATGGGAGAGGGGGGAGGGGAGAGTGGAGAGGAGAGGGGGGAATAGGGCGGAAACGGGGTGGGGGCGGGTGGAAGGGGGGAGGGAGGAATAGAGGAATAGGGGGGGAAAGGGGTGGGGTGGGAGGGGGGTAGGGCGAGTGGCAACCTCCGAGGCAAGAGGTCGCTCGCCATCGCCTCCCGACGCTCTTTATGGTGACCCTTCCCTGCGGTGCGGGCGGGGAGGGGGTGAGGGGAGGGGGAGGGGGTTAGGGCAGAGAGAGAGAGGAAGGAGGGAGGGAGGAAGGAGGATGGAGGGAGGGGGTTGTAGTCCTTTGAGGGTGAGGGAGAGGGGAGAGGGTGAGGGGAGGGGGAATGGATGTCCATGGAGTTCTAAGCGGGAGAAGGGGAGAAGGAGAGATGGGGAGGGCGGTAGGGGGGGGGGGGGGGGGGCGAAGCAGGGGAGCTGTATTACGGTTTAGCAAGAAAAGGGAGGAGGGGAACTTTTTTTTATGTCGCAGAGCCTAACTGGTCGAGATTTACGTCTCAAGGTGGGTAGAGGGTGGGGTGGGGTATGGGTGAGGAGTGAAGAGAGAGAGAGAGAGAGAGAGAGAGAGAGAGAGAGAGAGAGAGAGAGAGAGAGAGAGAGAGAGAGAGAGAGAGAGAGAGAGATAGAGAGAGAGAGAGATAGAGATAGAGATAGAGATAGATAGATAAAGAGAGAGAGAGAGAGAAAGAGAGATAAAGAGAAAGAAAGAAGAAAAACTAAACAGGTGCAGGCCCACCCCGAAACTCCTCCCCTAACACTAGTCCCCATCACACAGACTCGAAGGCGGACAACCCACCTACAACTTCAGCCACCTGGACGCCTTGCTGGACCATCTGTGGCGACACCAGCTGCGGCCTGGCTTCGAGTTGATGGGAAATCCTGGAAATATTTTCACAGACTTCGAAAACAAAACGCAGGTTCTTTGGTGGCGACATCTTGTGGCGTTGACAGCGCGTCGTTACGCAGGTTGGGGGAATGAGTGAAAGAGATGGAAATAGGGTCGAGTTAAAGAGGGAGAGACTAGGTAAAGAAGGAGAAGGAGGGAAGAAGAGACAGAGGAAGAGAAGGACGAAGTAAAGAATAAGAAGGAGGGAAGGAGGGGGAGAAAGGGAAGGACGATGTAAAGAACAATAAGAAAGAAGGAAGGAGGGAAGGAGAGAAGGAAGGAAGGAGAGGAAAGGAGAGGAAAACTATGAACACTAAGGCTTATAGGGGTGGGGGCTGCTGAGGTGGGGTTGGGGTCTGGGGAGGTGGGGAGGTGGGGGTGGGGGATGGGGAGGGGGGGTGGATTAGGAAAGAGGGGAATACGATTGCGCTTTGGTGGAGAGTGAAGGGCCCACTGATGCGAAGCTCTTGTTTTGCTTTGAGGGGGGGGGGGGCAGATAAGTGGGAGTACTATTTGCTGTCATGGTTGCTATTATCCTCATCCTCATTTTCATGATTTGGAATATCATTAATGATGATGTTGTTGTTAATGTTTATATTGTTATTCTATCATTATTATTATTAATAATATTGTGATCATCATTATCATTAATATCATTACTATTATCATCATTACTAGTATATAGTATTATTACTATTATTATTATCCTCCTTTTTATCTGTCATTATCATTACCATCATTATCATCACTATCATTATTATAATTGCTATTATCATTATCATTATCTCTATTATTATTATTATTATTATTATTATTGTTATTATTATTACTATTATCATTATTATTATTATTATTATCATCATCATTATTTTTATTATCATCTTCAATATCATTATCAATATCATAGCTTTATTATTATTATCATATTTTTATTGTTACCATTCTTATCAGTATCATAGATATAATTTATCATCATCTTTGCTATTATCATTATTATTATTATCATTACTATTATTATTATTATTATTATTATTATTATTATTATTATTATTATTATTATCATTATAATCATTATTATTGTTATTATCTCCAATATCATTATCAATATTATAGTTTTATTATTACTATATTTCTAGCGTTATCATTCTTATTAGTATTATCAATACCATTTATTATTACCAGTATTATCATTATCATTACCATTATCATACTTATTGCCGTTATTATTGTTATTATCATTATAATTACTAACATCATTATCATTTTTTCCATTTCTATTTTTGTAATTCCTATCATTATTGTTATTATCGTCATTGTTACCATCATTATCATTATCATCCTCATCATAATCCTCCTCACTATCAATATGAAGAGACGATATATCTTATCGTCAAGATTTCTCTGGTATTCTGATAATAATGCTAATGCTAATCGCAACAACGGAAAAAAACCAACAGCAACAATAACAATCAATGGAGTAAACAGACAGACAACCCATTTACACGCGTGTTGAAATAAGCCTACCTTCTGCAATGAGATATGCAAGTTCGCGATTCAATGGTTAATGTTGCAAGTTCGGGAGAGAACGCGAGCGAGAGTGAGAGAGGAAACCCGTTGATGAGAACGAATACATTAAGACTGATGGAAGTTATTGGAAGAGGGACAGAAATATGGAGACGCTGGTTTGAATGGGATGGGGGTGGGGGTGGGGGTGGGGGTGGGGGTGGGAGGGGTAGGAGTGGCAGAGAGAATGAGAGGAGGGGGTGAGAGGGGAGAGGGAGAATGAGAGGAGGGAGTGGGAGGAAAAAGGGGGGGGGTAAGAGGAAGGAGTGGGAAGGAAGAGGGAGTGGGAGGGAGGAGGGAAAAAGAGAGGAGGGAGTGGGAGAGAGAGAGGAAGAGATAAGAGGAAGGAGTGGGAAGGAGAAGGGAGTGGGAGGGAGGAGGGAATGGGAGGGAGGAGGGAGTGGGAGGGAGGAGGGAGTGGGAGGGGGGAGGGAGAATAAAAGGAGGGAGTGGGAGGTGGGAGGAAAATGAGAAGAGGGCGTGAAAGAGGGGAGGGAGAGGAAGAATAAAATGAGGGAATAGGAGGGGAGAGGGAGAAAGAGAGGAGGGAGTGGGATGGGAGAGGGAGAATGAGAGGAGGTAACGGGAGGGGGGAGGGGGATACATAGTCTAATTTATGGCTGATCGAGTATCTCCCTTATGTCCATTAATGTTTTCTATGCCTGATGGATTTCTCTTGACTTGTATTTTTCTGTGGATGATATCCTCGATTCCTGTCACGTCTCTTCCCATGCTTAGTTTGCATTTATGACTTTTTCCCCTTACATATTGTATATAGATATAACAGTAGCTCATACACGTCCATCGACACTGCCTTTCCCCTAATACCCGTGAATGCTCCAGAACTCCAAGTACTTTAAATGGCGATCTACAACCAATGAAACACATTTTCCTCCACTTGCTAAGAATTTTTCATCTTTATTCTTTTTCTTGTTCCCTCCAGCAAGTGCAATTTTCCCTCCCCCGCAGACCGTGCGAATCCCCCAATCCCCATTGCTCTGATACCCGTCGCGTAACCGCCCCCGCCCGTCACGAGCACAGGTGGTCAGATAACCCAGGAGTGGTAAGACGTACGCCCATCTGCAGCATGACAGCTGCTGGCAGGGGGCGGCGTCCTGGGACATGCTGAGAGGTGGAACGTGTGTTGTGGCGCGGTGGAGTGTATTAGCAGAGTGCACAGAGGTGGAGCGTGTGTAGCGGGCTGTGTAGAGTGGCGGAATGTATTGTGTAGTAGTGCGGAGTGTATTGTAGGGGCTGAGGGTCACTGGAGGGAGCATGGGTGCAGTGGGAGTGTCGTGGGTCAGTGGAGTGTGAACAGTGGGAAATGTTGGGGAAATGTAACGTGGTGGGGTTAGGGTTGGTGGATTACATTAATGTGCGTCTGGACTGACGAATCTCTTACCTTTTTTTTAAATTTCGTGGTGTATTAAAGACCAACAGGGCGTGGTGGTGGTGGTGGCCTGGCCGGGGGGAGGGTGAGGTATGGCGCATAAAAATGCGAGATTTCGAGGAAAATGCTGAAAAAGATGGAGTTTGTGCATTAGGGAGTGGCAGTGAAGGAAGCTCATGCACCTGAGTCGTTATTCTGCGAGGCTTGGTGAACGACCTGCTTATAAATTCACTCGGAAACTAACGAGCGAAACGTCAGCCAAATCCATAATGAATCTACCGCGACACCGACGCTTTTGTCAGCAGATGACCATAAAGCTTTTCGATGTAAAATCTGAAGTTCATGTCGCAAGGGGAAGCACCTGCCAACTCATGTGCGAATGGATTAAAATTTATATCAGAGCGTAATTGCAACTGGCGACCAATAAGGCCGTTAACCATTGATGTGTCACTGCGGTTCAGGTACGACGCTACCACACACTGAGGCATCTGTCCCTCGCGTAACGCGGAAGAAACCTTCCGGTATTTTATCCATTACTTTCCTGTAGAGACATTTTCAAAATCCGGGAAGACACCAAAGTCTCGGTGATCCTTCAGATCTTGTAACAAAGGAAGAGAGACATATCTACCAACCATATAAGAAGACGCGAGTTCTTTGCATGAACGCCCCCAGCCAACAACAGATCCATCCCCCGGGTTCCAAGTAGGCCTGAAGGAGCCCAGCCCGTGGCCGAGCGGCAGGCAGGATCCCGGGCGGAGCGGCATAAAGCATGACGCCGGGCAGAGCTGCAGTACACAACACGCTAGATAATGAGCCGTAATTTGAAGGTGATGATGAC
>BOPN01001744.1:60000-65000 GCA_017312705.2 Penaeus japonicus | reverse complement strand
TTGGCCCTCGCGTGCTGGCTCCGTCTGAGCGCGTGTAAGAGGATGCTGCGGTTCCTCTAAGTGTGACTGGAGATGCTACGGTTCCTCTCAGTGTGGCTGGAGATGCTGCGGTTCCTCTCAGTGTTGCTGGAGATGCTGCGGTTCCTCTCAGTGTGGGTGGAAATGCTGCGGATCCTCTCAGTGTGGCTGGAGATTCTGCGGTTCCTCTCAGTGTGGGTGGAGGTGCTGCAGTTCCTCTGAGTGTGGGTGGAGGTGCTGCGGTTCCTCTCAGTGCGGGTGGAGATGCTGCGGTTCCTCTGAGTGTGGGTGGAGATGCTGCGGTTCCTCTGAGTGTGGGTGGAGATGCTGCGGTTCCTCTCAGTGTGGGTGGAGATGCTGCGGTTCCTCTGAGTGTGGCTGGAGATGCTGCGGTTCCTTTCAGTGTGGCTGGAGATGCTGCGGTTCCTTTCAGTGTGGCTGGAGATGCTGCGGTTCCTTTCAGTGTGGCTGGAGATGCTGCAGTTCCTTTCAGTGTGGCTGGAGATGCTGCGGTTCCTCTGAGTGTGGGTGGAGGTGCTGCGGTTCCTCTCAAAGTGCATGCCTGAAGATATTGTAGTTCCGTCTGACTGTGTGCGCGAATATACTACGATTCCTCTTAAGGTGCTTATGCGAGAATTCTGCAATTCTCACTAAGTGCATGTGCAAGGATGCTGCAGTTCCCCCCAATGTGGGTGTGAAGATGCTGCGCTCTCTCCCACTGGTGTGCATGAACACTGCGGTTCCTCCTTAGTGCGTGAGTGAAGATGACCTTTTTTATGGAAAGTGTGCGTCAAGATGCTCTGTTTCTTGAGCCTCGAAGTGATGACTTCTTGGCCTCCTTTGAGCACGGGCGTATGCGAGGATGCTTCGGAGTTGGTTAATTGTGTGTGTGTATGTGTGTGTATTCTTTTAATATTTCGTTATTAGGTGATTTCGTCTCGCTTTCCCTCGCGGGATAGAAACCGCTATGTCTGTGATTTTGTTTGTTTGTTTGAATATTTTTATTTAATGAATTGTTTATGTTTTATTCTTTAGGTGTAAGCTGGATTTTCGTGCTTTTATCTACTTCACTATTGTCTCTTATCATTTTTGTCTCACACCAGTCTTTGTCTCTCTCTCTCTCTCTCTCTCTCTCTCTCTCTCTCTCTCTCTCTCTCTCTCTCTCAAGAGTACATATCATAGTCAGAAAAAAGGGCCCGATGTGGCATGGGTGCCATTTTCTACGTCATTCCAAAAGCGAACTAAACACTAAAAGATATTAGCGTCTTGATTGACACGCACAAATGCCAATACATATCATTACCTAAACGAAAATGACGAGAGGGAAAATGTGCCGTAGTTCTTTCGCTCGCTCCAGTAAGTACTATGAATAGCTAACGCGCTTATCTATTAGGAATCTATTTCTCTGCCGTATAGATAGATGTTTATATAGTTATCCTTTTGTTTCTGTCTCTGTTTGTCTGTCTGTCTGTCTGTCTGTCTGTCTGTCTGTCTGTCTTTCTGTCTTTCTCTCTCTCTCTCACTCTCTCTTTCTCTCTCTCTCTCTCTCTCTCTCTCTCTCTCTCACTCTCTCTCTCTTTCTCTTTCTCTCTGTCTCTCTCTCTCTTTCTTTCCTTCTTTCTTTTTTTCTCTCTCGTTTTCAATCCCTTCGCCATCCCTTGTCTTAAGAACATAAACCTGAAGTAGCATCCTTGCAAGGGATCATTAGCCCTTGTTCGAAGCCGTGACTTCGGCGAGCAAAGGAATCCCCTTCGAGCGATAGATCAATAAATCCCGTAAATCCCTAGTAGTAGTCCGCTCCCAAAATCCCGATCGGGAGTCCTCAGCATTACATTGTTTCTCCATCGATGTGGATTATTGATTATTGAACCTGTAGTATCAAACATAACCATAAATTATTCGAGTCGGACATGTTTATGGGTATCATACATATGTGTCAGTTCAGCACACTGGCCCGTCATCTGACTGATTATGTGCTCGTGTCTGTATTGATTCTCTTCGATGCTGATGGTGTTGGCCCTCGCGTGCTGGCTCCGTCTGAGCGCGTGTAAGAGGATGCTGCGGTTCCTCTGAGTGTGGCTGGAGATGCTGCGGTTCATCTGAGTGTGGATGGAGATGCTGCGGTTCCTCTGAGTGTGGGTAGAGATGCTGCGGTTCCTCTGAGTGTGGCTGGAGATGCTCCGGTTACTCTCAGTGTGGATGGAGATGCTGCGATTCCTCTCAGTATGGCTGGAGATGTTGCGGTTCCTCTGAGTGTGGGTGGAGATGCTGCGGTTCCTCTGAGTGTGGGTGGAGATGCTGCGGTTCCTCTGAGTGTGGGTGGAGATGCTGCGGTTCCTCTGAGTGTGGGTGGATATGCTGCGGTTCCTCTGAGTGTGGGTGGAGATGCTGCGGTTCCTCTGAGTGTGGCTGGAGATGCTGCGGTTCCTCTGAGTGTGGGTGGATATGCTGCGGTTCCTCTGAGTGTGGGTGGAGATGCTGCGGTTCCTCTGAGTGTGGGTGGATATGCTGCGGTTCCTCTGAGTGTGGGTGGAGATGCTGCGGTTCCTCTGAGTGTGGCTGGAGATGCTGCGGTTCCTCTGAGTGTGGGTGGATATGCTGCGGTTCCTCTGAGTGTGGGTGATGCTGGGTGGTTCCTCTGAGTGTGGGTGGAGATGCTGCGGTTCCTCTGAGTGTGGGTGGATATGCTGCGGTTCCTCTGAGTGTGGGTGGAGATGCTGCGGTTCCTCTGAGTGTGGGTGGATATGCTGCGGTTCCTCTGAGTGTGGGTGGAGATGCTGCGGTTCCTCTGAGTGTGGGTGGATATGCTGCGGTTCCTCTGAGTGTGGGTGGAGATGCTGCGGTTCCTCTGAGTGTACTGGAGATGCTGCGGTTCCTCTGAGTGTGGAGATGCACAGGGTTCCTCTGAGTGTGGGTGGATATGCTGCGGTTCCTCTGAGTGTGGGTGGAGATGCTGCGGTTCCTCTGAGTGTGGGTGGATATGCTGCGGTTCCTCTGAGTGTGGGTGGAGATGCTGTGGTTCCTCTCAGTGTGCATGAAGATGCTGCGGTTCCTCTGAAGGTGTGTGCGTGAAGATGCTGCGGTTCCTCTGAAGGTGTGTGCGTGAAGATGCTGCGGTTCCTCTGAAGGTGTGTGCGTGAAGATGCTGCGGTTCCTCTGAAGGTGTGTGCGTGAAGATGCTGCGGTTCCTCTGAAGGTGTGTGCGTGAAGATGCTGCGGTTCCTCTCAGAGTGCATGCCTGAAGATATTGTAGTTTCGTCTGACTGTGTGCGCGAATATACTACGATTCCTCTTAAGGTGTTTATGCGAGAATTCTGCAATTCTCACTAAGTGCATGTGCAAGGATGCTGCAGTTCCCCCAATGTGGGTGTGAAGATGCTGCGCTCTCTCCCACTGGTGTGCATGAACACTGCGGTTCCTCCTTAGTGCGTGAGTGAAGATGACCTTTTTTATGGAAAGTGTGCGTCAAGATGCTCTGTTTCTTGAGCCTCGAAGTGATGACTTCTTGGCCTCCTTTGAGCACGGGCGTATGCGAGGATGCTTCGGAGTTCGTTAATTGTGTGTGTGTATGTGTGTGTGTATTCTTTTAATATTTCGTTATTAGGTGATTTCTTCTCGCCTTCTCTCGCGGGATAGAAACCGCTATGTCTGTGATTTTGTTTGTTTGTTTGTTTGAATCTTTTTATCTAGTAATCTGTTCATGTTTTATGCTTTAGGTGTAAGCTGGATTTCCGTGCTTTTATCTACTTCATTATCGTCTCTTATTTTTTTTGTCTCATACCTAGCTCTCCTCTTGTCTCCGTCTTTGTCTCTCTCTCTCTCTCTCTCTCTCTCTCTCTCTCTCTCTCTCTCTCTCTCTCTCTCCCCCCCCCCCCCCCCCCCTCTCTCTCTCTCTCTCTCTCTCTCTCTCTCTCTCTCCCTCCCTCCCTCCCCCCCTCTCTCTCTATTTCTCTCTCTTGCTCTCTCTCTCACGGCCTCTCCCTCCCTCCCCCCCCCCCTCTCTCTCTCTCTCTTTCTCTCCCCTCTCTCTCTCTCCCCCCCTCCCCCCCTCTCTCTCATACATCCATCATAGTCATACAAGCACAGAGTATTCCTGAAGTATAATCTGATATGACTGAGCGTCTCTCTGGGAAGATATCCTTTATGTATCTTGATATATATGTACGTATGTGTGAAGCTGTGCCATTGTTGGCGGGCGTGTAGACGTGTCTTTGTGAATGTACCTCCGCGCCCACGTGTTTATAAATGTATGAAAAGCTAACACCTGAACACATGCGTTTATTACTGCACATACGTAGCTCAATGTTTATGTTTTCTGTATCTTCTTTGTATTATTGTCCTTTTTTGCTCGGATTTTTTTTTACTTGCAGGTGGTCGAATATGTGTTTACGTAAGTGGAAGTGAAAGTAATTGATTTATCATAAACTGAATAAATATTTGTGCATCTGGTCATTTAAAAGTATAATCCTAACTATTTGTTGCAATTATGAGGACTTTCATTATCGTATTGTTGGTATCATTCTCTTTATATCATCATCATAATCATTATCATCTTTATCATCATCAGCATTTTAATTGGCATTGCTATTATCATTATCACCATCATTATCATTATTATTAATATCTATATTATCATCATTATTATCATTATCAATATCATCAGCATTACCACTATTGTTATTTTCATTATCCTCATTAGTAGTAGCAGTTGTATCATTTTGACTATCATTATCATTGGCGTTACTCTTATTCTTATAATCATCATCATCATCACCATCATTAGTATCACCATCGCCATTATCGTTATTTCAGGTATCATTGCAAATATAATGAGTAATCAGCATTATCAGAATCATAGCCAGCAACCGTGCAACATGTCCCCGGTCCGGAACCCTAACAAAGCTCCCCTTAACCAACAGCCCTTAACGCCTTAGCCCGACACACGCCCACAAGCCGCCCACTGAACCTTGGATGCCTCGCGT
>BOPN01001744.1:12500-15000 GCA_017312705.2 Penaeus japonicus | reverse complement strand
TGTTGCATTAATCTGTCAATTATCTGTACTTCTCAACTAGTCTTTTATAAAACTCATTGTAATTCTTAAACTTGAACGTGCAATATTTTCCATCGTTCATTTCAACATGAGAAATTGCAGAGAGAGAGAGAGAGAGAGAGAGAGAGAGAGAGAGAGAGATAGATAGATAGATAGATAGATAGATAGATAGATAGATAGAGAGAGAGAGAGAGAGAGAGGAGAGATGGTACGAAGGTTCAAAATGCAGATACAGTTTCATTTTCGAATATCTAAGCTGTTTACAAATATGCAAAAATCCTTCTATCAAGATTATCCATGAATAAAGTGGACATGCTTTTTTCCATCATAAACTACTGCATAAGATTTTTTTTTTTTTTTGGCTAAAGCTGATAAAGTAGTAATGATGATATCCTTTTTATTATACATGCATAGCTAGTTGTATTTATTTTTCCTTACATGTCTTTTCATATATAATAACAATAATTAAGATGGTATTAATATCATCATAGTCATAACAGCATTGATAATGGTGATAATAATAATAATGATAACAATGATAAGGATTATAATCATAATAATAACAGAATTAATAATGATGATAATAATTATGACAATGATAATATTTATTATTATGATCATAATGATCATGATGATAACTGTAATGATAATGATAATAAAGATGAAAATTATAAAAGGAAAATAATAATAATGATAATAACAATGAGAATTGTAGTGATTATGATAATGATGATAACTGTAATGATAATAATAACAATGCTACTAATTAGCTTTATCAACATATCAACAGTAACAGCATCAATGATAATATCAATAATTCTAACAGTAATGATAATGATGCTAATTATAACAATACCAGTTGGACACAAAAATACATATATATACGATGCAAATTATGTAATTAACGTTTCGATATTATAATCTTAATCACAGTTAGTTACGCGATCGTTATGATGAATGAAATATCAGAGCATTGATTAAACATCCTGGCTAGTTTGATTTTAAAGCATTCAAAATAAAGTGATATAATTAGCGTCATTATCTGTAATATCGTTGTTTTCATAGTCATCAGCATAATTGTTTGTATTTTTGTTATCATTGTTATTGCTATCCACTACTTTATTGCTGTTGTTATTGTTATTATCATTACCATTATCATTATTTTCATTGTCATTATTATTGTTATTATCATTGTCATTATCGTCATTACTGTTATTATTGTCATCATTATCATTATTACAATCATTCTTCATATCATTATTATCATTAATTATCTATATCATTTCTACCATTATTTATCTGTATCATTATCATCCTCATTATGAAAATTAGTATCCATATCACTATCATTTTATTAGAATAATCATTACCTATATCACTATCATCATTATCATTATCATCATCATTATTGCTATCAATACATCGTGATCCTCATTATTATTATTGTCATTATCCTAATTATCAACATTATTATTTTGTAATCATTGCCATTACTATTATCATCATAATCATCCTTATTAATACACCTACCATGAGCATCACATTATCACCATAACCATTGTTATTGTTAGCATTTTCGTGTAATCCTTATCCACAGTTAACCAGTTAACTAACCTTAGATACCACACAAAAAGAATAATATATTTCGTTTTTGGCAGGTATTATATCGTAACCTTTAATCAAAAAAAAAAAAAAAAAAAAAAAAAAAAAAAAAAAAAAAAAAAAAAAAAATGCTCCTCAACATGTATATGTATTCATGAATATCCACTTAAGATCGACACGTTTATGAAGACCACATCCCGATTCACCCTATCATTACGTAAGAATGCTAAACCCTCATTAAGAAATATGCAAAGAACACATGAAGAATGGAGGAGAAGAGGGAGAGAGAGAAGAGGGGGTGGGGGGGAGCTGGAGGGAGGGAAGGAGAGACAGAGAGGGGGAAGGGAGGGAGGAAGGGTGGGAAGGAAGGAGGGAGGGAGGGAGGGTGGGTGGGAGAGAGAGAGGAAGAGAGAGAGAGAGAGAGAGATAGATAGATATATAGATAGATAGAGAGAGAGAGAGAGAGATGAGTGAGAGAGAGAGAAAGAGATAGGAGAGAGATAGGAGAGAGATAGACAAATAGATAGATAGATAGATAGAAAGATAGAAAGATAGATAGATAGAGAGTTAGCGAGAGAGAAGAGGAGATAACACAAAGGCGAGTGAGGCGTGTGTCTGCTGTGCAACCTTAGCTTACCTGTGCGCAACGCCTCTCCGTAATGACCGCCCCCGTCACTCACGCCCGTCACTCACGCCCATCACGCTCGCTGAGACGAAGGTGACGCCAGTGTCGACCGGCGGTGACCTGGGTGGGTGGAGGGAGGGGGAGGGGAAAGAAGGAGGGAGGGGTGTGAGGGGAAGGGAAGGGAGGAGGGGGCTGTGAAGGAAAGGATAGAGGGAGGGGATATAGGGGAAAGGGAGGGGGGTGAAAAGAGGATGG
>BOPN01001744.1:0-2500 GCA_017312705.2 Penaeus japonicus | reverse complement strand
AGCCCTGAAGCCCCCTGAGCGGCGCCCTTCTCCTCCTCCTCTTCATCCGCCTACTCCGCCTACTCCGCCTCCTCCTCCTCTCTCCCCCTCCTCCTCCTTCTCTTCCTCTCTCTTACCTACTCTCCTTGCTCCCTCCCTTCCCCCTCCTCCTCTTCTCCTCCACCTCCACCTCCACCTCCCACACTCCCACCCCCTCCCCCCTCCCACTCCCACCCTCCCACCTCCCACTCTCACCCCTCCCACACCTCCACCTCCACCTCCCACACTCTCTCTCACACATCCACCTCACACACTCCCACCTCCCACCTCCCATCTCCACACCTCCCACCCTCCCACACCTCCCACCTTCTTCTTCACCTCCTCACTCCCACCTCCCACCTCACACACACCTCCACCTCACTCATCACACTGCTCTCTCACACTCCACCTCCCCTCCTCACTCACCTCTCCACCTCCCACACCTCCTCCATCTCCCACTCACACACTCCCACTCTCCCACACTCCATCTCTCCCTCCCACCTCCCTCTCCCTCACCTTCTCCCTTCACCTCCACCTCCACCTCCACCTCCACCCCCCCCTCCACCTCCCACCTTCTCCCTTCCCACACTCCACCTCCACCTCCACCTCCCCTCCTCTCCCTCATCTCCCTACCTCCCCCCTCCACCTTCTCCTTCCCTCCACACTCCACCTCCACCTTCTCCTTCCCACCTCCACCTCCCACCCCCTCCACCTTCTTCTTCACACTCACACACTCACACCTCCCACCTCCACCTCCACCCCTCCACCTCCTGCCTCACCCTTCTCTTCACACCTCTCCCACCTCCCACCTCCCACCTCCCTCCACCCCTCCCACCTCCATCCCTCCCACCCCCACACACCCACTCCACCTCCACCTCTACCTCCACCTCCACCTCCACCTCCACCTCCACCTCCACTTCCACCTTCTCCTTCACCTCCTCCTCCACCTTCACCTCCTCCTCCACGTGCATCTCATGAACTGATGCTCTGCCTTTGCATAAGCCGGCGGTCTTTAATTGGCTGTTTCCTTTTGTGTTTGATGCCCATCGTTATCGGGTTCCTGAGGTGAGATTGATTAAGATAATCTTGAGATGATAATGATACCAATGCTAATAGTGATGGTGGTAGAAACAATACAGAGTATGATACCTATGTATAATAATGATGATAGTAACAATAATAGTAGTAATGGTTGTAGAAGTCGTAGTATAAAAACAACAACATGAAAATGATGATGATAGTAGTATTAAGAACAATGCTAATAATGAATATGATGATAATGATAATAATGATAATGATAATAACAACACCATTATCATAATCATCATCATAATTCATCAACATCATCATCATAACAATCATAGAGATGATATCAATTGCAATACTGTTAATGTTGATAATAACAATAATGACATTGATGATAAAAACGATAATCTTAGTAACAACAGTAACCATACCAACAATGAGGAAAATAATGATTCTTATAATAGTAATGATAATGATAATGATGACAATGATAAGCAAAATAATATGAATAATAACAATAAACGAATAGTCATGACAATGATGGTAATACTAAGAATAACAATAATACTAATTATAATGATTATAACAAAATTATAGCTTTATTCCGTCGTGACGAAAGGGGAAAAAAAGCTTAGTCAAGGACGGGGGATGGGGCAGAGGAGAAGGAGGAGGAGGAGGAGGAGGAGGAGGAGAAGGAGGAGAAGGAGGAGAAGGAGGAGAAGGAGAAGAAGAAGAAGAAGAAGAAGGAGGAGGAGAAGGAGGAGGAGGAAGAGGAGGAGGAGGAGATGGAAAAGGAGGAGGAGGAGGAAGAAGAAGAAGAAGAAGAGGGGAAAGAAGAAGATGAGGAGGAAAAAGAGGAAGAAGAGGAGGAGGAAGAATAATAATAGGTGGAAGATTAGGAGGTGGAGAAGGAAGAGAAGGAGATGGAGAGGAGGAAGAGGAAGGGGAGGAGGAGGAGGAGAAGGAGGAGAAGGAGGAAAAAGAAGAAGAAAAAGAAGAAGAGGAGGAGGAGGAGGAGAAGGAGAAGAGAAGGGGGAGGGGAGGGGATGGAAGACCCCGATGACTGACGTCACGAGAACAGCCCTGAGGGAGAAGCTCACATTAATCACGGGGATATTGGGCGGTGCATGGCCATCAGGTGCACTGTCGAAGAATGGACTGGGACTTCGTTGGCTCTTTGGCGAAGTGTCTTACGTGCATGACTTGTGTGGGTGGGTCTTTTCATGGCAGTGTCTGATTCTTTTACATTTTCAGTTTGGTCCAAACCATAGGGAACGATGTAACAGGCTACAATAAAAAAATCGAAACACTCACACACATACAATCAGACAATCACACACACACACACACATATACACACATATATACCTACATATGTATATCTTTACATAAATAGATATGTGTATCTCTCTCTCTCTCTCTCTCTCTCTCTCTCTCTCTCTCTCTATATATATAT
>BOPN01001743.1:232189-252533 GCA_017312705.2 Penaeus japonicus | reverse complement strand
TCGCGTGTGCCCTTGTGACCTGATATACTTTGTGTTGCCCTATTATAAGCTGTATTGTGCAGTGTGATGTGCTGGTTTCCCCCTGCATTGTGCCTATAGAAAAGTGTACGGGTAAATAACTAGTGTAAATAAATAGTATGTTATTGTGTTTATTTCGTGCCCTGCCTCGCCACGTGGCGTTTCCCCTCGTGGCGTTCTGGGACGCTGTGGTGTTCGGTGCCTGTTGGAGCTATTCTGTGTTCACGACCCTCTGGTTAGCACGCCGTCTGCCTAGCCTGCCTCGCGCTGGTGGCAGATAGACGAGGCGACCGGCGTAACAGTTTTTATACATATACATGTATATATATATTTATATATATACATTTATGTATGTATCTATATATATATATTTATATATATATTTATATATATATTTATATATATACATTTATATATATATAATTTATATATATAGATTTATATTTTTGCATTTGTTCATATACATTTATATATGTATTTATATATATGTACATATATATTTATAAATATACACATTTATATATCAATAGATTTTCATTTATATATGTATATATACATATATATATACGTGCATATATATATACATATATATATATACGTGCATATATATATACATGTATATATATACATATAAAAGTATATATATATATATATTTAAACATACATCCAAGCTTATATACATGCAAATATACATATATATATATGTGAATATATATATACATATAAACATGTATTAATACATATATATGTATATAAACATATACCTGTATATACATACACGTATATACCTGTATATACATACACGTATATACCTGTATATACATACACGTATATACCTGTATATACATACACGTATATACCTTTATATACATACACGTATATGCCTGTATATACATACACGTGCATATGCCAACACATATACATACACGTATATACCTTTATATACATACACGTATATACCTTTATATACATACACGTATATACCTGTAAATACATACACGTATATACCTGTATATATATAGACATGTGTATACATATACATATCTACATGTGTTTACATATACATATCTACATGTATATACATATACATATCTACATGTATATACATATACATATACGTAATAATATGCATACGCTTATATACGTGGTATATGCATATACGTAATATGCATATACATGTACGTGGCGTAATACTGTATGCGTGGCATATACATATGCGTGGCAATATGCATATGCATATATACATGTATATACATATACATATATACATGTATATACATATACATATATACATGTATATACATATACATATATACATGTATATACATATACATATATACATGTATATACATATACATATATATACATGTATAGACATATACATACATACATGTATTTACATATACATACATACATGTATTTACATACACATATATACATGTATATACATATATATATGTATATACATACATATAAATATACATATATATATATACATACACATATATGTATATACATACATGTATATACAAGTATATACATACACATATATATGTATATACATACACGTATATACCTATATACATACACGTATATACATGTATTTGTATACATACATATATATATATATATACATATATATATATATCCATATATACATGTATATATATACATATATATACATGTATATATATACATATATATACATGTATATATATACATATATATACATGTATATATATACATGTATATAAATACATATATATACATGTATATATATACATATATATATACATATATACATATATATACATCTTTATTAGTCGGCTTTCTGTATACAGAGAAACACAGGCCGTCGTCGTCACAATGGATCAGAGTGTCTAGGAAGGGTAGCTTCTGACATTCTTCTTCCTCTACGGTAAATTGAATTTTGTCGTGGACGGCGTTTAGCAGCATCAGCGTTTGGCGTAAGCACGTCCTCCTGGGGACGACGACCAGGACATCATCTACGTAGCGTAGCCATGTTGAGTGCCATGTTGAGAGGAAGAAGAATGTCAGAAGCTACCCTGATCCATCGTGACGACGACGGCCTGCGTTTCTCTGCATACAGAAAGCCGACTAATAAAGAAGATTATATCCATTACTACTCCGCCCACAGCAATAAAACAAAGTCAGGGGTAGTCATACGTTTCTTCCTAAGGGCATTAAGGATTTGCACCCCTGAGTTCTTAGAGGATGAAATGAAATACATAATAGACTCCTTTGAAAAACACCGGTACCCCAGAGGTTTCTTGCTAAACCTCAGTAAGAAAGCGGAGAACATCATGACCAGAGCAGAAAACGATCGTGCAGCACCCTCAGGTTTCTTGATACTGCCTCAGTGTAAAATCTCCGAGATTATCAGCAGGTACTTCGGTACCACCGTGAACATAGCAAACACGTCCGGCATAAAGATAGGAGATTTGGCAAGACACGAGAAACCGCTAACAAACAACCCCGACAGTGCCGTTTACTGTATTCCCTGCAGTACATGCGATAAAGCGTATTACGGCGAAACAGGACGTGGTTTCGACACCAGGATGAGCGAACACCAAGCAGACATCCGTCACCACAGGACTTCCAACGCCATTGTGGCACACGTAGATGAGGCGGGACATCTACCAGATTGGAAGGAAGCGAAAATCGTCAGCAAAGGATTGCAAAGGCAAAGGCGTAACGTTATGGAAGCTGCATACATCGCGACAACAGAAAACATGACCACCGCGTCGGGGAGATTTAAACTATCCAAGGTCGCGGTAGCATCAATTATGCGGATAAACCACACACAGGTCAAGAGAGTCAGGTGAACCTTCACCTCTCATTTGATATATATATGCGTTCTGTGTTTCACTTATGTATTTTTGAGAAAGACCTCCATCGAAACGCGTCAAATATATCTCTTGCGTGTTTAGATATTCAGTCTCATTCATACCTTTCTTTTACATATATAAATATATATATAAACATATATAAGTAAATATATATATGCACACGTGTGTGTATATATATATATATATATGTATGTACATATATATGTACATATATATATATATATATGTGTGTGTGTGTGTGTACATGTGTGTATGTATATATATACATATATATGTAAATATATGTATACATATTTAAGTAATCATACAATATATATGTGTCTATATCTATATATATATAATATACATACATACATACACATGTATAAATACATATATATGTATGTATGTGTGTATATGAGAGAGAGAGAGAGAAAAGGTAACATCTTGAAATCAGCTTTAAGTCTGGGTTTCTCCGGTTTGTGAGAAACCTATTCATACAGCAGCAGAGGAGCAGAAACATAGGATCTTAGCAATGCTCATCCTAAGGAACGCCAAGGAGAATATTAGAGTTCAGGACGAGAACGTCCTCGCGCCCGACGCAAAAATATGCGAAGTTCCTTTCCATTTTTGATCTACGATGTACAATATATAATATAATATCTAGAGGCATGGCATATTTGTGTGAGCGGTCTTAGTCTTCAAGTTTATTGATCAATTCAATATTATGGAGTAGGAATTCTTTCATGATTTAATACTTCCGCTTCCTATATCGCCTTCCGCCTCCAGCTGCATCTACCTCCTGGCTGCAGCTTTATGCTAGCCCGGTTGTTTGCAGAAAGATATTCTAGGTTCCTTGTATCACCATACTAAAAGTCAATATAAGGAAGCGTAAAGGAGGCATATATGAGTAGAAAGAGCAGAAGCTGAAGACAGGACAGAACAGAATAGCAGAGCACACAGATCTGACCTCCATCCTTATCGGCTGCAGGTGTATATTAGCGGGCCACCTTTAAAAAAATGGTTACAGAAGAGAAACGCTTGTGTTCTTCTCCCCTGGGTTACAACGGGTGCCACCACTGGTTATAACTGGCGACATCGATAGCTGGTTATATCAGATAGCCATGTAATGTACACGTATGTGTACATTACATTACATTCAAGGAGAGCACATATTGTCAAGGAAGACGTGCAAGGCGCACGTATGTTGAATTGAATTTCAATCTCCTGCAGCCGAGAATCTATGGTAATGAAGCCGTGCAAGCTGCATGCATCTTATTCAGTCCCCACCTCTAGCACCCAAGTCTAGGGTAAAAAAAAAAAAAAAAAAAAGGCGATTGATTCAGTTCAGTTCAGAGAGATTTGCGAAGACGTCTCTTCGCCTGGGCTATTTGCACAAGGCGGCCCGGCCATGACGATTGAGGTACTTGTTTAGTATCCTTGTCCTGCAGTCGAGAATCCCTTGGTTAGTAGTGCAAGACGCATGCTCGTTGTTCAGTCCCCCTCCAGCGGTCGAGAAGTGCTCCCGCGCAGTAGAAGATATCAACCCCCCACCCCCTGTATTTTTACTGTATTAGGTTGGTGCATTTTTTCATCAAGGTAGAACAGTGCTGGAGTAGTAAAGTGTTCGGGTACATGGCAGAGTCAACCCAACTGCACTTATGGGAATCAGGAGGTCGTGTCAGCTACGCCTGACCACAGTAACTAGCTCGCCTGCTACCCAAAGTCGCAGAACAAGGGCACTAAGCTCGTGGTTATGGGCTTGTATGGCCTAGAGGCTAGCCGTTGCCACACTCCCGCCCTCGGTGCACTGAGACCATCAAGTCGAATTACATATTAGTTTTACGTATGCATTCCTCAATGCACTGCCACCTATGCTCATTTGGAGCACTTCGTAACTTAACTGACATATCAAGCCACTTGATAAACAATCACACCTTTGCTTTAATTATTTACTCTATACTCACAGCACTTGTGCCATGTATGTCTTTTTTTTATCTCTCTCAGATAGTATGTGCTTTACAATGTATAACTAACTTGAAGCATATCATATTGCAATATCTTATGTATCTACTTTTCACACAGTATATATGTTGTGTGTTTACTGGGGCCACCTCTTGAACGTCCATTGTAGCCACAACGTCGGTTGATGTAATCAAAAGGGTTTGTTACATATCGGTGAAAATACAGCTAATGTCTGGTGCACATAGTCTCCAGTGACAAGAAACCCAATTAGAGGGTGTAGACATTTATTCTTAGCTGGCTTATGGTACTTTGAGCCTAGATATTTCTGTGACAAACATAATATGGAGGATATCTAGTAGTGTCATCCGAACTATGTACGACACTGATTAAGCTTTATGTTAATTCAGCTTGTAGCCAGCTTCCTGGCTCTTGGCTGCAGTTGCATTTGTTACCCGGGATGCTCTAGGGTGGTGAAAGTTATCCTAGGCTGTCTGTCTAGTTATAACAGTGAATATAAGAAAGTGTAAAGGAGGAGCAAAAGCAGAGGACAAGGCAAAACAGAACAGAGCACACAATTCTAACCTCAAGCTTAGCGGGCTGGAGGCAACCATAACTTATTGGGCCACCTCAATAAAATGCAGCAGCTGAAGAATCCTACCCATTAATATTCAAATATTTAAATTTATTAAAAGCTTCACATTCAATACTAAGTTCTTGGAGAGTAACAGCAACGTAACTATTATATTCCTTGATTATTTTTTCCTTTATATATATATTTATATATATACATATATATAACCATTTGTCTAAGTCAAAGTCTGTCTCCTGCTTTTTTTTATGTTGGTGATCTCCCCTTCTCAGAGGTTGGGGCTCATATGGTCAGTGACCACCAGCCGCAATTAAGATATTTCATTTTTTCGACAGTAATAGATAATCTGAGTGCCAGAAAGATCCATCATTAATCTATGCCATAAGAGAAAAAAAAAGAAAAAAAAAACAGGAGGAATAAAGCATAAACGATCTCAAAAGTACAGGCACAAGTAACCTCGGGTACATTTTCTTATACATACAGTTTCATTACTCCTTTTCAGGAGTTTACAAAAGTTCTAGAACAATTCTAGTGGATTGAAATTCTACCACTCAGCCTGTGTGATCCTCCTCTGATCATCGGTAAACCGAGTCAGAACGGTCATCAAAACTCTTAAGCAGAACTTAAGAGCCGCTTCCCGCTCAGAGGATTACACTAAGAGTCCTCATCGTGGTTGAATTTTATCCGAGTTTCTTGACGAGGGACTCGGCAATCACACTATAGAATTGATCCTATGAAGTATGATCATACTTCGAACATCGAAGTTCACTCATAGTCTAGATTTTACTGAGGACTTAGTCTTGTTTGGCTGAACTTTCACATCTTGTATTGATATTTACTTTGATGTTAGAATTATGTATACGCGATCTATTACGTAAATCTATATTAGCAAACAATAGTACACTGCACTATATATTTACGCTTGTTAATCCTAATCAATTAAAATAACAAAACTTACTCTCAAGAGACCAGTACTTTCTTATCTTAAGCTAATTCTTCCATATGTCCTCAGTATACCTTTGTGTGTTTTCTGGTCACCAAGTAATAGCAACTCGTTTCCCTTCAAAACGCATAAATCTTTCGCCTTTTACTAAAGATTTCCGTGGAGAGGAACAACTCAATGAGTCTTACTCAATTTTTTCTATAGCCCACTTCGGTGGGTTCAAATACAATTGATGTTAATCAATACATATTTCAAATTAGCCTTAAAGAGAAAACACATGTAGGGATAGATACCGGTTGAATGAAAAACAAACATTCCTCAGAATGAAATTATAGCATATTAGATCCCCCCACCTCCATGTAGACCATGATCAAGGCCCTTGCTCCGTAGTACAAACACTGCAATCACGGTGCAGACACTATAATAGGCACACGTAGTTATTGAGAAAGACTAGTTTTGCTAACCATACGTAATTTTTTTTTAATTAAATGACAATGTATAGATGAAATTTTAGCGATCTTTAGAAATTACCATATAACCTGCTGTGAAATAGAAACTACTGATTGTATTGTACTTAAATGTCAAATGCTTGACTTATAATTGTTAAATGCTCATTTATAGGTTTCATATTCCAAAGGCAACTTAAAATTCAAGTAACTTTACCTATTTATATGTGAGCTACTTAAATAATGAAAGGAATTCAGGTACCAATATCAGCAATGGGCTCTACTACTGGATTGTGAATAACTAATATGGAAATAATGATTTGTCAATGCATATACTATAACAAACTATACAGCGCCTTTCTTCCAGTGGGTTGGTTATCGAAAGTTCGGGCAAGTTGTATCACGAAAACCATATAAACATGACACTCTAAAAACTTCCTACTTCATGCATCATCTATCATCGTTCCATAGAAAATATAGTTTCTACGCCGTTCAAGCAGACAATTTACGTTCATATCGTTTTCGGTATATCTGGATTGATTTTCTAAAACTACCATAGGTTATAAGGGGGATAGCGCGAACGCAGTCCCCCGCTACCAAAAATTTCGCACTCGAGTTAACCACATTTGGGTTAATCGCAGGGGTCAGCGCCACCGGAGTGCAATGGTGAGCCTCGCCCTGGGAGAACCGCCTTCGTGATCACGGTATCTCCTGTGCCAGGTAAGTATGCTTTCATCCGCCACGCGCCAACCCACGCTCACTCACACTGAGGACCTCACACGAATTCTAATATTTTATACAAATATCCGGTTATTCCTGATTCTTATGAACGCTAAATTCAAATATTTCAATATTACTTTCAAGATAGAAAAAACTCATTCATACTAAAACTTATTCAGAAAATGTCACTCACACGTGACTGGAAGAAAAGTAGAATAGAGGCTTGTGGGTGAAAAAATGGAAATTCAATTTGTTAATATCAATTCATAAATGTATATGTTATACTCGTTTCACCTCTATACTTTGATTTAAGGAAAACGTATACTCTGTCTTGGCGTAGACTTAAGTAAGTGCTCTATGGTTGTTTGTTAGTTCACATGACAAAATATAAAGCGTGTAACTGTGAATTCAGAGAATTTACCAACGGCAACCAACTTTATGAAGCAAAATTCAATTACGATTAAGACGAAAACGTTAAATTCAGTTTGTTGGAATTTTCTTATAAAACATCAAATAGAAACAACAGACAGCCGAACGTCGTTCATGCCTTTCTACACACAAATACTGTTGCCAATAATTCCTCAGGATTATTTTCTTATACACTTTAAACCATGTTTTCAGTATCGCTTCTCGGCCTTTTTATTAGATCAAGTGTAGTATCTGTTCTTATCAGCTTAATATCTGATACGATCCCCGCATGTTGGGGTCTCTTGAAATAACCGTTTTTGAGATATCAACGAGTGCTAGGGGCTTGCTCCACCTTTGCCGCGGATCGGCCCGGTATTGCAGTACCTCCGGGATTGGTCCACTCCCCTCGGGGAGAAAATAAACTAAAATATGATATCAAACCTTTCAAGGTATTAAACTACAGAAATCGCTTTCATTACTTCCATTCCATTGACTCCTTTAAAACTAACACTCACCTTAAGTTAATTACTTTTTTTTTTATCAAAGATACTTGATCATTAATAAATTATATGTATGTGTATATATAAGAACACACATATATATATATATATACATATACATACACATAAATATATACATATGTACAGATTTACACATAACTTCAACATATATATGCACAGAGGATGCTACCACGTGAAAGACTAAAATGCGCATAATTCCAAAATAATTCGGTGACAAGCGAGAATAAATATCAAGGTATGATCACAATGGATAAAAGTGGTATAAATGATACTGAATATCTATTTATATGTTTATATATATATATATATATATATATATATATATATATATATATATATATATATATATATGAATATATAATGTATTTATACATGTGTATGTATGTATGTATGAGTATTATATATATAGTTATATAAACATAAATATATATATGATTACTTAAATATGTATACATGAATATATATATATATATATATTGATATATTTTTATATATACATACATATATATCCATATATATAGGTATATGTATATGGATGTATAAAAATATGTATATATAGATATGTATATATATTAATATATATATATATAATACTCATACATACATACATACACCTGTATAAATACATTATATATTTATATATTTATTATATATATATATATATATATATATATATATATATATATATGAGAGAGAGAGAATACGATACATTTTCTCACTCTGCAAACATCTTGAAATCAGCTTTAAGTCTGGGTTTTTTTCGGTTTATTGTGAGAAACTGATTCCTACAGCAGTAGAGGAGCAGAAACATTGCGTCTTATCAATGATCATCCTAAGGAACGCCAAGGAGTACATTAGAGTACAGGACGAGGACGTCCTCGCCCCCGAACTAAACGTATTCGAATAACCTCACCACGCTGGTCAGATTTGGAATACTTCCTGCATAGCTAGTTTACAAGTTTTTGCTTCATGATAGGTTGGGTATGCAAAGGTGACTTTGTATGACCCAAGATACACACTGAAGGGGTTGCATTGCATTTAATACACAGCAAACAGAAAGGTCATAACATATGATAAAATGTATTATTGTAGAAAGCAGTATTGGAACTGACATGAATATTGTGATACATTTGTCACATCGAGGTCACATCGAAGTTCCTTTCCATTTTTTATCTACGATGTACAATATATAATATAATATCTAGAGGCATGGCATATTTGTGTGAGCGATCTTAGTCTTCAGGTTTATTAATCAATTCAACATTATGGAGTAGGAATTCTTTCATGATTTAATACTTCCGCTTCCTATATCGCCTTCCGCCTCCAGCTGCATCTACCTCCTGGCTGCAGCTTTATGCTAGCCCGGGTGTTTGCAGAAAGATATTCTAGGTTCCTTGTATCACCATACTAAAAGTCAATATAAGGAAGCGTAAAGGAGGCAGACATGAGAAGAAAGAGTAGAAGCAGAAGACAAGACAGAGCAGAATAGCAGAGCACACAGAACTGACCTTCATCCTTACCGGCTGCAGAAGGTGTATATTAACGGGCCACCTTAAAAAACTGTTACAGAAGAGAAACGCTTGTGTTCTTCTCCCCTGAGTTACAACGAGTGCCACCACTGGTTATAACTGGCGACATCGATAGCTGGTTATACCAGGGAGCCATGTAATGTACACGTATGTGTACATTACATTACATTCAAGGAGAGCACATATTGTCAAAGAAGCCGTGCAAGGCGCACATATGTTGAATTTCAGTCTCCTGCAGCCGAGAATCTATCAGGAGGTCGTGTCAGCTACGCCTGACCACAGTAGCTAGCTCGCCTGCTCGACTCCATCAGGTCGAAATATAGATTAGTTTTAAGTATGCATTCCTCAATACACCGCCACCTATGCTCATTTGGAGCACTTCGTAACTTAACTGACATATCAAGCCACTTGATAAACAATCACACCTTTGCTTAAATGATTTCCACTTTACTCACAGTAGTTGTGCCATGTATGTTTTTTTTCTCTCTCAGATAGTATGTGCTTTACAATGTATAACTGACTTGAAGCATATCATATCATATTCCAATATCTTATGTATGATCTACTTCTCACATAGTATATAATGTGCTATGTGTTTACTGGGGCCACCTCTTTAACGTCCATTGCAGCCGCAACGTTGGTTGATGTAATCAAAAGGGTTTATTACATATGCTTGAATATACAGCTGTCTGGTGCACATAGCCTCCAATGACAAGGAGCCCAATTAGAGGGTGTAGACATTTATTCTTAGCTGGCTTATGGTACTTTAAGTCTGGATATTTCTGTGACTAACATAATATGGAGGATGTCTAGTAGTGTCGTCCGAGCTATGTACGACACTGATTAAGCTTTATGTTAATTCCGCCTGTAGCCAGCACCTGGCTCTTGGTTGCAGTTGCATTTGTTAACCGGGATGCTCTAGGGTGGTGAAAGTTATCCTAGGCTGTCTGTCTCGTTATAACAGTGAATATAAGAAAGTGTAAAGGAGGAGCAAACGCAGAGGACAAGGCAAAACAGAATAACAGAACACACAATTCTAACCTCAAGCTTAGCGGGCTGGAGGCAACCCTAACTTATAGGGCATGGGAATATACTTGTGGCCGCTTAAGAATCCTACCCATTAATCATATTCAAGCTTCACATTTAATACAAAGTTCTTGGAGAGTAACAGCAACGTAACCCCAAAATACATTCCTTGAATTTATTTTTCTTTTCTTCTTTTATATATATATATATATATATATATATATATATATATATATATATATAAACATTTGTCAAAGTCAGCCTGTCTCCTGCTTTTTAATGTTGGGGATCTCCCCTTCTCAGATTAGCTGAAGCCACGGGGTAAAGGTTGGGGCTCATATGGTCAGTGACCACCAGCCGCAATTAAGATATTTCATTTTTTACGACAGTAATAGATGTGAGTGCAAGAAAGATCTGTCTCAAAAGTATAGGCAGAAGAAACCTCGGGTACATTTTATTATACATAAAGTTTCATTGCTCCTTTTCAGGAGTTTTCAAAAGTTCTAGAACAATTCTAGTGGATTAAAATTCTACCACTCAGCCTGTGTGATCCTCCTCTGATCATCGGTAAACCGAGTCAGAACGGTCATCAAAACTCTTAAGCAGAACTTAAGAGCCGCTTCCCGCTCAGAGGATTACACTAAGAGTCCTCATCGTGGTTGAATTTTATCCGAGTTTCTTGACGAGGGACTCGGCAATCACACTATAGAATTGATCCTATGAAGTATGATCATACTTCGAACATCGAAGTTCACTCATAGTCTAGATTTTACTGAGGACTTAGTCTTGTTTGGCTGAACTTTCACATCTTATGTTGATATTTACTTTGATGTTAGAATTATGTATACGCGATCTATTACGTAAATCTATATTAACTTAAGAAGCAATAGTACACTGCACTATATATTTACGCTTGTTAATCCTAATCAATTAAAATAACAAAACTTACTCTCAAGAGACCAGTACTTTCTTATCTTAAGCTAATTCTTCCATATGTCCTCAGTATACCTTTGTGTGTTTTCTGGTCACCAAGTAATAGCAGCTCTGGTTTCCCTTCAAAACGCATAAATCTTTCGCCTTTTACTAAAGATTTCCGTGGAGGGGAACAACTCAATGAGTCTTACTCAATTTTTTCTATAGCCCACTTCGGTGGGTTCAAATACAATTGATGTTAATCAATACATATTTCAAATTAGCCTTAAAGAGAAAACACATGTAGGGATAGATACCGGTTGAATGAAAAACAAACATTCCTCAGAATGAAATTATAGCATATTAGATCCCCCCCCCCCCCCGACCTCCATGTAGACCATGATCAAGGCCCTTGCTCCGTAGACACAAACACTGCAATTACGGTGCAGACACTATAATAGGCACACGTAGTTATTGAGAAAGACTAGTTTTGCTAACCATACGTAATTTTTTTTTAATTAAATGACAATGTATAGATGAAATTTTAGCGATCTTAGAATTACCATATAACCTGCTGTGAAATAGAAACTACTGATTGTATTGTACTTAAATGTCAAATGCTTGACTTATAATTGTTAAATGCTCATTTATAGGTTTCATATTCCAAAGGCAACTTAAAATTCAAGTAACTTTACCTATTTGCTGCTTATGCTTGAGCTACTTAAATAATAATGAAAAGAATTCAGGTACCAATATCAGCAATAGATGCTCTACTACTGGACAATGAATAACTAATATGGAAATAATGATTTGTCAATGCATATACTATAACAAACTATACAGCGCCTTTCTTCCAGTGGGTTGGTTATCGAAAGTTCGGGCAAGTTGTATCTTTGCGAAAAATACATATAATAAACATGACACTCTAAAAACTTCCTACTTCATGCATCATCTATCATCACGTTTCCATAGAAAATATAGTTTCTACGCCGTTCAAGCAGACAATTTACGTTCATATCGTTTTCGGTATATCTGGATTGATTTTCTAAAACTACCATAGGTTATAAGGGGGATACGCGAACCACCAGTCCCCCGCTACCAAAAATTTCGCACTCGAGTTAACCACATTTGGGTTAATCGCAGGGGTCAGCGCCACCGGAGTGCAATGGTGAGCCTCGCCCTGGGAGAACCGCCTTCGTGATCACGGTATCTCCTGTGCCAGGTAAGTATGCTTTCATTCGCCACGCGCCAACCCACGCTCACTTACACTAAGGACCTCACGCGAATTCTACTATTTTATACAAATATCCGGTTATTCTTGATTTTAACGACGCCATTCTTATGAACGCTAAATTTAAATATTTCAATATTACTCATTCATTCTAAAACTTATCCAGAAAATGTCACTCACACGTGACTGGAAGAAAAGTAGAATGGGGAGCTTGTGGGTAGAAAAAACAAGACACATGGAAATTCAGTTTGTTGATATCAATTTATAAATGCACATGTTATACTCGTTTCACCTCTATACTTTGATTTAAGGAAAACGCATAAGCTCTCTTAGCGTAGACTTAAGTAAGTGCTCTATGGTCGCTTCTTAGTTTACATGACAAAATATAAAGCGTGTAACTGTGAATTCAGAGACTTTAGCGACGGCAAACATATAATTTTAAGAGGCACAATTCAAGTACGATTAAGACGAAAACGTTAAATTCAGAGTTTGTTGGATTTTTCTTATAAAACATCAAATAGAAACAACAGACAGCCGAACGTCGTTCATGCCTTTCTACACACAAATACTGTTGCCAATAATTCCTCAGGAACATTTTCTTAGCCACACTTTAAACCTCATTTCAGTATCGCTTCTCGGCCTTTTGGCTAAGATCAAAGTGTAGTATCTGTTCTTATCAGCTTAATATCTGATACGATCCCCATGTGGGATCTACGATATTAAACTGATTTTTGGAATATGGCGAAGTGCTAGGGGCTTGCTCCACCTTTGCCGCGGATCGGCCCGGTATTGCAGTACCTCCGGGATTGGTCCACTCCCCCCGGGGAGAGTATAAATAAATCTATTAAACTACGAAGATTTTCATTCATACGAAAACCAATTGCTTCATTCCCATTACCTATCTTGAAATCAAATATCGGTGCATATCAACTGCGCTCTTCTAGATTTCGTGCAATTGTGTCATATGACCAGTGGTAGATTCTCCACCTCTTCCAATCGAAAAGGTACATTACAAATTTTGATAAAATGCTTCATTTTTTCCCTCCAAATTCTACATTACGTCCGTCAATCACATAATATACATCATTATTTATATATACTTATATATACATATATATATATATATATATATATACAATATATGTACAGATATATCTATACATATGGCTACCCTTATTTACATAAACATTCAAATAACCATACTTGTGTACATACATTTACAAATATGCATATATACACACTCTTCTATATGTGTGTATGTATACATATATGTATACATAAACACATGAATAAAATAATATAATTATATACATATATGTATATATACGCATACATGCATCCATACATATATCCAGTTATATCTTCACATACATGTATACATATATATACATATAAATAAGCATATACATATATGAATAAAATTAAACACACATATATAGATAAATACTAAAATTTACAAAAAAGACGTACATCTCCATACATATATATATATATATATATATATATATATATATATATACATACATAAAAAGTATATATGTACATATATATATACTTACAAAATACACATACATAAGCATAAACATACGTATATATACATATATATCTGTGTATCTATGGTTATATGTATCTGTGCTTATATGTATATACATATATATGCACAGATACATAAACATATACAAATACACATATATATATATATATAATATATACTATATATACAAATATAGCTCTATATATTTATAAAATATATTTATATCTATGTTTGTACATGATGTATATATACACATATATCTATACATATAAATATAAATATATACATATACTAATATATTCATACAAATTTGCAAACATATATTATATATTTTAGGTATATATATATTATTCATTCATATTTTCATATACATAAATGTATATACATACTATATACAAATACATGTAATATATAACTATACATATATTATATACACATATTCTATAGATACATACATATAATATGCATACATATATTTACGTATATGAATGTGTATATATGTACATATATGTAAATACCTATATAAACGTATATAGATACATACATATATATATATATATATATATATATATATATATATATATATATATGAACACTGTACACACATATACACATACATATATACAAACACATATATATTCATATATGTATATATAAATATATACATACATATGTATACATACATATTTACATACACATATATACATACATATATATACATATCTATATACATATAAACTTATATAAATATTTTTATATAAACATATAAATTCATATATAAACATATAAATTTCTATATAAATGTATATAAATGTATATATACATAAATATACATGAGTACGTATATATATATATATATATATATATATATATATATATATATATATATGTATGTATGTATGTATACATATATATGTTTAATGTAAGCAAATATGTATTAGTGTATATATGCATATATGTATTTATATATGTATATATACATTTATATATTTGTGTGTATGTGTATGTATGTGTATGTGTATGTATATATATATATATATATATATATATATATATATATATATATGTGTGTGTGTGTGTGTGTGTGTGTGTGTGTGTGTGTCTGTGTAAGTATACATATAGATATATTTACATAAATATTTATATAAATATACACAATATACACATATATACATATACATGTATACGTATAATCATACATAAATTTGTAACTTAACAGTGGTGTTTTTGCCATCCTTTGGGTGACAAAAACTGATTTGATATATTTTAGTACTAATACAATATTTTAGTTTATTTTCTCCCAAAGGGCAGTAGACCGATCCCGGTGGTACTGCAATACCGGGCCGATCCGCGGCAAAGGTGGAGCAAGCCCCTAGCACTTCGCCATATTCCAAAAATCAGTTTAATATCGTAGATCCCACATGGGGATCGTATCAGATATTAAGCTGATAAGAACAGATACTACACTTTGATCTTAGCCAAAAGGCCGAGAAGCGATAATAACTTATTGTGCAAAGGTGACCGAGTAAATATTTCTGAGGAATTATGTTTGAAGTTCCTTCATATGAAGAACGGCATAAACGTCCGACTCTCGGTTATTTTCTATCAAAGAGGTGTATAAAAACGACCTAACGTTATGTGAAATTTCTAAGTTCGGAATATAGTTTTAATGGCTTAATCGAAATTCATATAAGTATATGATGGCCGTTGCTTGATGTTTATTAATTCACCCAAACATCATAAGAGACAATCATATAGCACTTATTTAAATCTGCGCTTGTACATTTTCTTCCTATGTAAATTCATCAAAATTGAAAGAATTCAATAACATGTACTTTTACTTTATAGGTATTATTAGATAAAGACGCAACCACACGTAGTGAAAAAACAACCTTTCGGCATGACGTAATTTTAAATATGACGTAACCCATAAAAAAACTTTTCTTCTGGAAACGAAAAATAGTGGGGATATATTTTAAAATTAATTTTTAAATAATTACCATTTTATAAAGATACTTGTTTTTTCAAGACCCATCTAAATATTCCACCACCGTGCACGTTCATGCACTATCATACATTTTAATCTATATATGTATATTGTTTTAGTTTTTGTTATATCTTTTACTTTCTCTTTTTCTTTCTCTCTCTTTCTGAATAAATTACATCTGATATTTTTCCTTAGACCTGCAATTGAAATATAATTACAAGTGAGGTTCACTCAGAATAAAACTAAAGGCTTACTTGATATTTGTATGAAATTTTAAATTCGCGTGGGGTTCTCAGCGTGAGTGAGCGTGGGTTGATGCGAAGCGGAGGAAAGCATACTTACCTGGGGTAAGTATTTATATCAGATTAAGGTAGTGGTTTTAAAGGTTAATAATTACGTGTAATTCTGAATAATATCTAACAGTTTATGTCGGTATACAAACATACTTTTTGTTTCCGCTGTGCTAAACCACTTAAATGTGTATATATATAAATATATGCATGTATGCATGTGTATATACATACATATCAAAATGTATATATACATACATATCAAAATGTATATATACATATATGCATGTATATATATACATGAATACATGTATATATATATATACATATACACATGTATATACATATACATATACACATGGATATACATATACATATACACATGGATATACATATACATATAAACATGTATATATATATATACATATTAATATACACATGTATATACATATACATATACACATGCACATAAATATACATATACACATGTATATACATATACATATACACATGTATATACATATACATATACACATGTATATACATATACATATACACATGTATATACATATACATATACACATATATATACATATACATATACACAATATATATATATATATATACATATACACATATATATATATATATACATATACATATACATATACACATATATATACATATACACATATATATACATATACACATATATATACATATACACATGTATATACATATACATATACACATGTATATACATATACATATACACATGTATATACATATACATATACACATGTATATACATATACATATACACATGTATATACATATACATATACACATGTATATACATATACACATGTATATACATATACATATACACATGTATATACATATACATATACACATGTATATACATATACATATACACATGAATATACATATACATATACACATGTATATACATATACATATACACATGTATATACATATACATATACACATGTATATACATATACATATACACATGTATATACATATACATATACACATGTATATACATATACACATGTATATACATATACATATACACATGTATATACATATACACATGTATATACATATACAAATGTATATACTTATACATATACACATGTATATACATATACAAATGTATATACTTATATATATACACATGTATATACATATACAAATGTATATACTTATACATATACACATGTATATACATATACATATACACATGTAAATACATATACATATACACATGTATATACATATATATATATGTATATACATATACATATACACATGTATATACATATACATATACACATGTATATACATATACATATACACATGTATATAAATATACATATACACATGTATATACATATACATATACACATGTATATACATATACATATACACATGTATATACAAATACATATACACATGTATATACAAATACATATAAACATGTATATACATATACATATACACATGTATATACAAATACATATACACATGTATATACATATACATATAAACATGTATATACATATACATATACACATGTATATACATATACACATGTATATGCATATACAAATACACATGTATATACATATACATATACACATGTATATACATATACATATACACATGTATATACATATACATATACACATGTATATACATATACATATACACATGAATATACATATACATATACACATGTATGTACATATACGTATACACATGTATATACATATATATGTATATGTACATTATATACATGTATATATACATTATATACATGTATATATGCATATATATACATATATGCATGTATATATAACTATATGTGCATAAATATACATATATGAATATATATACATATATATAAATGTAAATATGCATACATATACACATATATATACCTATATACATATATAAATGTCTATATACATATAAACATGTCTATATACATATAAACATGTTATATACATATAAACATGTCTATATACATATAAACATGTCTATATACATATAAACATGTCTATATACATATAAACATGTCTATGTACAAATAAACATGTCTATATACATATATACGTGTATATATACATATATACAAGTATATATACATATATACAAGTATATATACATATATACAAGTATATATACATATATATATGTATATATACATAAATACATGTATATATATACATATATACATGTATATATACATATATATACATATATATACATATATATATATATATACATGTATATATATATACATATATACATGTATATATACATATATACATGTATATATACATATATACATGTATATATACATATATACATGTATATATACATATATACATGTATATATACATATATACATGTATATATGTATATATACATATATACATATATACATGTATATATACATATATACATATATACAAGTAAATATATACATATATGTATATGTATATATATACACATATATGCATGCATGTATAAACATATATACATGTATATATACATAGATTCATGTATATATACATATATAAATGTACCTATATATACATATATATAAATACATATATATAGGTATATATACATGTTTTTGTGTATATACAGTATATATATACACATATGCATGTATATATATATATATATATATATATATATATATATATATATAAGTATATACATGTGTATATATATACATATATACATATATGTATACATATATACATATATAAATGTATATATACATACATATATACATGCCTATATACATATATACATGTCTATATACATATATATGTCTATATACATAAATGCATGAATATATGTATACATATATACATGTATACAAGTATATATACATATAGACATATATACATATATACATGTATATATACATACATAAATTTATATATACGTATATACATGTACATATATACATACATAAATGTATATATAAATACATACATTTACATATACATACATACATGTATATACATACATACATGTGTATATATATTCATACATGTATATAAATACAAACATGTGTATATATACATATATACATGTACATATTTATACATATATACATACATATAAACACACATATATATACATATATACATATAAACATATGTATACATATATACATGTATATATACATATATACATGCATATATATATACATGTATATATACATGTGTATCTATACATATATACATGTATATATATACATGTATATCTATACATATGTGCATGTATATCTATACATATATACATGTATATCTATACATATATACATGTA